>WAAG01089933.1:39950-64661 GCA_013390105.1 Tichodroma muraria
CCTCAGTAGGTTTTCCTGCCTGCCTTTACTGGCATCTAAATTGCTTTTGAAATTATTTCTTTTAATTGTGCATCAATGTTCAGTCAGGAAGGAAGATTCTTCACAATTTGGAGGGATTCTTGCTGAAATTGGTGCTTGTTTTAAGAAGGGGGGATTCCACAGGACACAGAAGTATCACATGAACCCATCTGTCCAAAGCTGTGGTCATTCCCTTCTCTGCTGTCTGGGCTTTGCAGACAAAATTATCCCCCAGCCTGAGTGTAGGAAGACCAGAACTCCAGAAGAGGATCCTGGCTGAGGCTGCAGAGCAGGCTGGCTGTGCTGTTAATGTCACTGCCAGATGGGGGGCCCTGTGTACCTGCAGAGCCACAGAATCACGGAATGATTGGGCTGGAAGGGACCTTTAAAGGCCATCCAGTCCAACCCCCTGCTATGAGCAGGGACTTCTTCAGCCAGATCAGATTGCTCAGGGCCCTGTCCATCCTGACCTTGAACGTTTCTGGAGATGGGGCATCCACCACCTCTTTGGGCAGCCAATTCCTGTGTTTTACCACCCTTATTGTAGAAAATTTGTTCCTTACAGCTAGTCTGAACTGGCCCTCTTTTAGTTCATACCATTATCCCCTGGAATTTTGCTACAGGCCCTATTAAAAGTCTGTCCCTAGGACTGGGATATTTTCCTCCTGCGCACCTAAGGGGTGCAGGTAGCTTCCCCTCAGGGGTACCTGCAGTCATGCTGCAGCTGTGACACACAGTCGTGCTGTGTCCCTGGCACATCATGGTGGGTAAGTAAAACGGATTGGTGTCAAATTTATCCCTGAAGCTAAATCATTCGGGAACCATGCAGTGATTGAAGGCCCAGCTTGTGGGCATTTGACTGTCTCCCGGCTCTCCTAGTGGCTGGATTCTCAATGGTCCCGTCTTGCTGTGACAAAATTGGTTTATTTTTGTTGTTTGCAGGTGGTTTCTGTACATGGTCTTTGTTTTTTTGCTGGGAGCCATTTGCACCCGTCAGTCACTCCGCTATGACTTCATGATAGCAGAGAAGGTAACGTGTGGTTTTGTATAATGGTGCTTTCAGGTTGCCATCTGCCTTGATGCCCTGAAAACGGAATGCTTGAGTTTTCCAAAAGCCTAAGGAATTTGGGTACGCATCCCTCATTAAAATTCAGGGGGATTTCCCCGTTGCAGATCCCAGTGTACAATTGATTTGAATAGCCTTGCATTCACCAGCACATCCCAAATCTTGGCATAATCACCCAGCAATAGCTGTAAGAGCTAAAGTATGGTAATGTGGTCTAATGATAAATGCTGTATTTTATTCAATGTTTCCTTTCTCGTTGGTAAAAGCTTAGACCAAATTGAAATCTCTAAAGACCCCCCCTGCTTATCTTTACTAAGTCAAGCGAAGCTCACATTTCCATATCCTGCAGGCTGTAATTGCAGGGCAAGCAATAGGATTATTAAACTCAACACATTCCACACAGAGTATTTACACGAGGGGGGTTGTAGTGAAACATACAATGAACCTTGCCACTGCAGGCCTCTAAAAAGAGAGCAAGAGATTTTGGTGTGTGCCACTGTCTTTCTTTGGATGGGATGTAGAAGGGCTAATTTTCTTTTATTCAGTATTATCCAAAATCATGGGTTCACTGGATTTGACACTATCTTTTGTGATTTATTTGAAGTTGAGAAGTTTACATAGTTTGATAGGTAACATGGTTTTAATCTAAAATATCAATTTGAAACTGGCTTTGTTTCTTAAGTAATTGCAGCTCTAAACTTCTTCTACCCCCCAAATAAACACCCAGTTATTGGTGGGGCTCTGCCACTTCCTGCTGAGGTAAAAAGATCCCCCTCTGTTTCAGGGAAAAAAAGAATGTACCTGCCTTCTCTAAGGCAACCTCTTTGTGTGTCAGTGTCTTAATGGGCAAAAAGTGCAGTAACCAAAAGAATCAGCTTTAAATGAGTCTGCTGAAGAGAAAGAGATTGTTAAAGCTGTGTTTTAACTTCAGAACCCTCAGGGGGAAAATGAAAAACCTCCTAGAAATTAATGAGAAGATATTTAATAATGTCAAATACAAAAAATAAACAAGCAAATTCCCCCCCTCCAAAAAAGAAAATTCAATTTTCTTTCCCCTAATGTGGAACAAACAAATGGTGCAATATTCATATTTCTTCTTTGAGTTATTACAAGATGTTTTAGATTTTAATGACTTTGGAGAGAGGAAGCGGGGAGAAATCATTACTCCTCCAAACTCTCCCTTTCTGTTGCAGGTGAATGAGTGCTTGGCTGCTTTTCTCTGTTACAATATTTGTTTGGATTTTTAAAGATAAAAATGAGATTCCGTAATTTCACTTTTAATGAGCTCCAACTGCCAATTCCTTGCAATGTATTCATCACACTCTCTATGTTCAAAACACATAGCAAAACCTTTCATCAGCCTTGGTGAAAAGGACTCTTCCCCTCTAACTCTGATTTGAATGTCAAGTAGCCCATTTAAATGCAAGCATTTTTGGCAGCTAAAATAATATATGATGTCTGGCACAACTGTTTGTTTCTTCCGAGTATTTCTCAGAGCAGGGTAGGACTAGAGGAGAGGGAAGGGAGGATTCCCCACTGAGTGTCTGTCTGTTGGTCTAATGAGGGCTGGTATCTGCTCATCTTTGCCTCAGGTTCCTTCTGTCCCACAAGATACAATTCACAAGGCCAAGTGGATTTTCATGGGGAAATGTTGTGGTAGGAAGTTTGAACAGTTCTGGATCATGACATTAATTTCACATGCCTTCCCCAACAGCAAGGTTTTCGTGGCTTTTTATGCAATCCCCTTTTTGCTGCCTGCAGATTCCGTAGACAAAAAAAAAGTCAGATGTAGCTTGAATCATCTTTAGCCATGTAAATTTTTGTAATTCCTCCTAATAAAGCGTGTGCCACCTGACTTCAATGGGGGCATTAGCTGGGAGGACCTCTGTTCATTTAGACCTTCTTTCCCATGGGAGGAGAGGGGGGAGCAAAGGACATGTGGGATGCTGGGGGACCTGCATTTGGTGACATCCTCTGTCACAGATGTTTGTCTGCACCTCCAGTACTTACTTCAGAGAAGTATGGGCATGTTGAATTTGGACCAAAATGTGGGTTTTTTTCTCTCTGCCTGGCCTTTGTGCTGTAGTTACCCCCATGCCTTGTCATTCTCTGTACCTGGCTGCTGGCTGTCAGACAGACCTTTGTGGTCTTGCAGGACTTGGGGGTGTCTCAGGTGACCCTAGACCTTGTTTTCCTTATTTTTTCTGTCCATGTCCTTACACTGCAGTGCCAGGAGCACTCTCATTTCAAAACTTTCTTGCTCAATGTTTATATTGTGGGGTTTTGTGTATTTGGGTGGGGTTTTTTAGATACACTCTCTGTGCTTGCAGCTCTCGACAGTGGGGACCTGCTTAGGGGGACCCCAGTCCTCACTTCTGTGTGACAGACCAGGAGCTGCCCTTCCTTTCCCTCTACACCTGCAGGAGATGCTCCCAGCTTGAAAGGGTGCTTCAGAAACCAGTTCTAAAACCAGCCTTGTTAGCACTATGGCTTTAATTTTTTTTTAATGTTTCATGTTGGCCAAAGGAAATTCTTTTCTTGTTGAAGACAGGAAAATAAGGTCATTGTATTATATCCTTTGGAGCGTGTTTTTTGAGATGCCATTTACTTAAGTGGCAATTTTGATTTGGTTTTACTGTGGATTTTCTTTCAGGATTGGTTTTCCCCTCTGAGACACAGGGGTTTGTCTTCCTGTTTTGGATGGTGGGAAGCCTGGGCAGCTTTTCCTGTATGGTGTGCTCTGTATATAAGTGATCCCGCCTGAAATAAACTCACTTCCAGTTACTTAAGGGGAATCTAATAGCTGCTGCTTTGCTGCAATTGCTCCAAGTGACAAAGAATTTCTTGGACATGAGCTTGTAAAATGGTTCTGTCAGTACAGGATGTTCAGTATTAAATTACTTTTATGGGATAATTTTCCTCTATTAATTGCTTGTACTTTATACCACAGACCAATTAAATTGCTGCTTTCCCAGGGCTTGCTCTGTTCATTTAACAATGTTAGAAAATATATGTCATCTCTTAAAATACATGTATTTAAGACTGCTTGGGTGTCTTTAACGCATAACATAATGAACTTTGCTTCCTCCAGGTATCCTTGGTGGGTTTTTTGTTTTTGCTAGGGCTGTACATCTCATCCCTGGCCTCCTGCATGGGAGGGCTGTACGGGGCACCCAGGATCCTGCAGTGCATCGCCCAGGAGAATGTGATCCCCATGCTCGCCTTCCTTGGACGTGGGGTTAGTCATACTTTCTCCAGGATTGTTGTCAAACCTTCACCTGAACTTAAGAAGCCAAGATTTCTATGTGTCTGTAGAGTGAGATGGGGGATGTGTGAAATGCGAGGAGGGGAAGGCTCAGAATCTGGTATCCCATGCATAGGCAGAAAAGCCAGGAAATGAGTGGTTTTATGAAAAAAACTAAGCATCCAGCTGTCTGTGGTCCTTTCCCTGCCTGTCCCCTGTGTGCACTGCCTCTGCTCCGAGCCCTCCCACGGGGTTTGGCACTGAGCAGGAGCAGCCCTGCTTCACCATCCTGGCGTCTCTCTTACCTGCCTCTGCGCCCTGGCCCGGGGCTCTCTGTCCTGCCCCGTGCACACACAGCCCCTCCTGGGCTGTCGTCGGTCCCCTCCCTCCCTCTGACACACTTCTTCAAGATGTCCCCGGCTGGACAGGCACTTAGGATGTAACTTTGCCTGTGGGGTTTTTTTGCAAACACCTTCCCTGTGCTGGTGCTGATACTGGCTGTGACCGAAGGAAGAACCTCCCTCTCCTCTGCCCTCCTGTCCAGGGCAGAAGCCTGAAGCTTTTGTCCCAGCACTTTGTGAAATAGATGGTAACTGTCTCTTTACCTTTTATCTGTTTTCCTTCTTATTCTTCTTTCCTGTACATTTTCTTTGATCTGTTCCTATCCTATGTGGTAACCTCAGAGCTGAGTACGTGACCAGTTGTGATGCTGTGGATAAAGTCCGTGTGCAGTGGAGAAGAGGACACTTCTTTGTCAGATAGGGTGCCTTTGGGACACTATTAAATGAAAACGAAGAATAGATTTGAAAGGTTAAGTTAAGGGTCTTCTAAGCTTTAGATATGCATTGAAACAAAGTCTTGCTTGGAATATGACAAGAAGCTTTTTCCTTGCTTTGTGAATAGTCTAAGTACAAGTCATTCTACTGATATCAGTCACCAAGGACTCTGTAGTCTTGGGCTATACATCCATGCATGATTTTCCCTTCTTCTGAATAAGGAGAAAATAATTCCATCACTCTCAATAATCTGCAGTACCTAACTGTCTGAACAGAGTGTCTGAAAAAGCCTTATAATGCTTTGCTCCTTTAGAGTGGCTTAAAAATACAGAAAAATATTTTTCAGTATTGATACTTATGAATGTTTAAAAATATTTAAATATTTCTTAAATATAATAATTTTCTCTTTGCTGTTTTATGTTTCTCAAAACACTTCTCTAATCTAAAAGTTAGAATAATAGGAAAAAAATACTAATAATCATGAGGAAATCAGGAACAATAATGACTGCAAAACCTTCCTGAAGCAGTTTTCCTGGAAAAAAGCTCCTGAAGGCAGTTTTCAGGTGATTCCACAATAAGCTGTTCTCTACTTGGCAACCTTTGTGAAATTCTCAGTGGTTTAACAAAGTTGATTCCCTCTTCTCTGATAGTTTTCTGTCTTTCTGTCAAATTTTCTGCTCTGAACTTCAGGCAGAGTGCCCTGATGGGAAAGGCTCAAAAAGAGGTGAGAAATCAAAGGCAGATAGCTTTCTCCCCTTCCTTCTCTCTGCCACCTTGGGAATTGTTTAGATTTGGTTTATGGAGAGTAAATACATTTAATTTGTCCTTACCAGTCTACTCCACATCAGTTCTTCTTTTTCATGGTTGAAGTAGGTGGTTTGGTCACCATAACCCCAGCTGATGGGAAGGACACAAATGTTGTCTGTGGAGTTAAATCCAAGCCAGATGCATCCTGAGATCATCCCATCTGTTCCCCATCTCAGTACATCTTTCTGATGCTGAAGATGCTTTCTGAGATCTGTGTTCCTTTGTCCCTGAGATGTATTTTTGTTCATTCTGAAAAGATGTAATGGTCCAGAACTTGTCCCCTTTTCTATTAATAAATAAGAGGGGAGGAAACAGAAATAGTTTCCATTTGAGCTGTGTTTATTAAAGAAGTAAATGCAGTTAAGTGAAAACTTAAGATGTTTTGTAAGATATTTTTAAGCAGTCTTTATACAGCTTGTACACACTTGTCAGGTGGCAAAATGGCAAGATGGTGCCCGGTCCAAGGAAGGGTATGTTAGACCTGGGATTAAAGTTCATGAGCCGAAGGCTCAGGTATTTCCATTCCCAGTGCTCTTTGTTTTGTGCCTCTTTTCCTTCTCCTTTCCCTGCCTTCACCCAGTCCCAAAGGACAGGAGCAGGCAATGTTTCTCCTGGCTGCCTGCCCTCCTGACATGTGCCTGGCATTGCTGGGGCTGCCTGCCACCCACCCCCAGCCTCCTCACCTGCCCAACCTCACTGTTGCTTTCCACCTGCTGCTGGGCTGGATTGAAGGAGGGGAACCTGACATGCAGGGGCTCAGCAGACCGTGGGTCAGCTCGGCTGCCTGGCAGGGTAGGGCCAAAAGCTGCTGATGTGCAGGTGGCACTGCTTCATGCAGAGCTTTTCCAAGGGCAGCATCAGGGAGCCTTCTGGGTAGGCAGTGATGCGGAGTCCTGTAGAATAATTAGAGATGAACAGTTAACTCTAATTAACACATTTTATTGGCAGACTTCCCATAAGCCCCACAAATCTCTCTGAAGGTTTATTGCTGCTTTAATGACATTGTTTTACCATGGAGATATGAGTGAGAGTGGATGAATTTACCAAAGACAAAGCTTGAATAAAGCTTAGGGATGAAGTGGGAGCTCAACAGCTTTTGGCTTCCAGTCTGTTCTTTAATTTATTAGGCCTATGAGCCTCTGTTTGCACATGCATACATGTATTTTATGGCTAGGGGGTTATGGCAGGCAACCCAGGTAACCACATGAGGCAGCTGAGCAAGTGGGGAATCCTCACGGCAACATTCATGGTTATTAATTTAAATGTATTTTTTTTTTATTCATGAGCTAGAAAGGCCCCAACAAGACTCCAGTGGCTGCGATTTGCTTAACAAGTCTCATCACCATGGCTTTTGTCTTCATTGGGCAAGTGAATGTTCTTGCTCCCATAGTCACCATCAACTTCATGCTGACATATATTGCTGTGGACTATTCCTATTTCTCACTGTCCTTGAGCTATAACATTCAGCAGAAACCTGAAGAGACCCAGGTGGGAACTGCTAGACCTGCTCACTCTTCCCAGCCTTTAATTTTCAACAAGCCCCCCAGCCGTGCAGCAGATGGGGTAATTCAAAGCAGATCAAATGGCACCTTGCTGGAATTCAAAAAAGACATGGATCAGCTTTTTAAACCATTTTTTAGTGAGCCAAGTACTTGCAAAAGAGAAGAAGCTGAGAATTTAACCCAAAAGGTCAGACAAAAGAAGGCAAAGAAGCCAGCCAAACAGACACTACAAGACAGCTTTCTCCTGGATCTCCACCATGATGCCCCCCTGGCTCAGTACACCTGGGATGAGAGCATGGAGCCCCATGAGAGGCAGCAGGACGTGGGTGAGCAGGGGGGTCAGTGGGATGCAGGTCTGTGCTCATCACCTGCTGTGGATGCCCAGCACACACCCAGGACGCTGGAGCAGAGGGAACAGCTCTGCAGTGAAGTGATGATGCTCCCTGGCCCCAGGGGAGAAGGTAAGGGCTGCAGGAGATGGACATCTCCATGTTTAGGGGAAATTGTTTATAACCTTGGTCGTCTCAGTGCTTTCCTGAAGGCAGGCATGAAACGAGCTTTATATGGGGCTGTCATTCATTGATTCATGGCAATAATTTCATTTATTCCAGGTGAGGGTAGAGTTCATTGCAATGCATCACAGGAGAAGTTCCAATGCAATTTCCTACAGAAGATTAATCACAGGAAAGCAGGCAGGACTAAATTTAGTGTTGCGTTGTTTACGATATACTCATAATTCTTCACAGGCAGGCTGAATGCTGTACGTTAAAAAGGGTTTAGGTGTGTCTTGGGATTTACTTCATCCTGGTGTGGGGTAGGATGGTTGGAGCTGTGTGACTCTAAAACTCAGGCTATCAAAATGCAGTGGTCCCCACAACACAGGTGGAGTCTGTAACTCAACATCCACAAGTGAAGATCTGAATTTGTTCTCTTGGTGATGTGGGTATTTGATGCAGCACGTGTGCATGGAGTTTGTCATTCCCAGTGCTGTGGTGTTTCATCAGCGTTAGTTAAGCTTCCTAAACTCCTCTGAGGGAGGAAAGTATTATTTTTCTTATTTCACAAATTGTGAAAACTGAGGCAGAGATAAACAGATGCGGCCTTCAAATGAACTTAGTAGCAAAGCTGGCAACTTTTTGGGTATTTTCTTTCGCTTCTTTTCAGTTTTCATTTTAGAGGTTTTGGTTTAACTCTGTCACACCCAGCTGCAAGTTAGAATTTTTGCTTTCATTCCTGGAATCTGATAATGCAAAGTAGAGGAAAAACCCCACGTTATAGCTTCTTTCTAAATTTTTTTTTCCATTTTCTTTAGAATCATCTACGAAGCAACACAATCCAGAGCTGGGAATTCAGCAAATACCAGAATCCTTCTACTCCAGATTTTTCAGTCACTGGATTTCCTTTGCTGGTGTAAGTAATTTTCTTTTATTTTGAGCAGTGGTTTGGGTTTGTAGAAAACAGAAGCAAGTTCATCACATACTGCAGTGTAAATACTCCAGTACCTTAAATAATGGCTTTTGATTCTCGTATTCCAGGTCACCTGAGCTAAATACTTGAAGTACCATGCATCCAGCAGTTCAAATTCAGGGAAAGCCCAATGGCATGTTAAATTAAATAACAACAGGAAAAACCCCAAACAAACAAAAAACTAAACAAATGATCTCCAACCCAACTAAAAAGTACAAATTCAAAGTCTGGAGTCGGAGGACTTTAAAGATGAATGGCTGCATGGGGAAAAAAATCAGTGTCCCTCTTTTTACCGTGTGTCAGTCTGCTTTTGGTTTGAGATATCTTCTTCAAAGCTGTGTTGCTTTTATTAATGGGCCAGTTTCTGCAAGCTTGGGGTGGGGTTTCATTAGTGCTGACTTCCTGCTACCAGCAGCCCGACTATGAAATTCCATCTTTTGAGGGAGGAAAGGAGAGCATTCCTACAGTATGTTATTTTAAATAACTTTTAAATAGCTTCTTCCTCAAGCTGCTGAGAAGTTTAAGACACTTAAATTCATCTTGGGAAGATGGATTATTGGGCAGCTGACTGGGAAAGGGTCAGATATGCATAATGAATGAGCCATATGGCTTTGCTGCATGGATGAGGATTTCATAGCTGTCCATACAATGTAACAAACCCACTCAAACAGCCCACCAAACCATGTTACTTTAATCCTCAGATGGAGGTGGACACCTACTTTTCAAATTCGTCCCTGCTGCTGCCAGCTGCAAGCTCCTGGTGAGGGGTCCCAGTGGGCTGCAGCGCCAGGGGTGGGCTGGGAGAGGTGGCCCCTCTTTAGCACGACATCCTTAGGAGGCTGTGTCCTGATGCCCCTCTGGGCTTGTATCTAATGTGGGTCCCAAGTGCATGTCATGGCAGAGCCGTCAGCTCTCTGCCTTTGTGGGGGAATTTGCTTATGGAGATGATGGATGTGCTCATTAAAGCAAACTTGGTTCCCTGTCAATAATCAGGCTTGGGAGGAGGTTGCAACAGAGCTTGGATGGGATTGACAGTGCAAAATAAAATCACAAGAGCAAAAATCGGATGTGTTTATTCATCCTGACTCCTCTTCCCTCTGCCCTCTCTCTTTGAGCTTCACTGATTGTGTCAGTTGGGACCATTTTAACTCTTTCTTTGTGTGCTGTCCCTTGCTGTTCCAAACATCTCCCATGGAGATGCTACCTCTGCCTCTGGGTGTATGCAACTTGAGCCAAATTTCCTCCTGAGCTGGTGAGCCTCCAGATATTTCTCTTGGAGAAGCCAAGACAGAGACCCACGCTGCCTCTGGGACTCAGGGAAGCTCACTGGAGCTACTTCCATGCTGTTCAAGGTGACACTGTCAACCTGTGCTGTCCCTCCTTTTAAGAGTGAGACCAAATGAGGCTCCCTGTAACATGGAAACCTGTGCTTTGACTGTCAACATGGTCTTACCTTCCAGACTCTGGGGTAACCCCAAACCATGTCTTTCCAACAGGCAATCGTGTCCCTCATCATAATGTTTGTAATTCAGTGGATCTACACCCTTGTCAGCCTGGGAGCAGCAGTTATTCTGTATTTCTACATCGGTCAAGTGAGCCCAGGTCTCCCTCTTGGTGAGTTTTTTTTCCTGTATAATTAAACCTGCTTAAAAATTCATTAAATTTTAATTTAACTTAATTAGGAATTGAGACTCTTGTGTTTAATATGCAGGTGACACAGTGAACAATGGCAATTTGTTTCATTGCTAGTTTTAATATATTTTCTCTCTGAGTCTTTAATTTTCTGTTAGATTCTAACTGTAACTAGTATTGGTTTGATAGTTTGAACATGGTGTTTGTTGCTTTGTTATATTGTGCTTTAAATGGAAAAACCAGATATGAAGATTTGATGGGGATGGCAGTTTGTAAAAGTATCCCAGCAATGAAAAAAATCTGCTGTAAGTAAGTTTTATTAAACCTAATCAATCTAAACCCACCTGAGAGAAGTTTAAGGAAAATGGGAATTATGATGAGTGTCTCATCAAATCTCAGCATTCATAACTGTGGAACAAGAGAGCCTTTTAATTCCAGAGCTAAACACGTTGAATATGTTGGGAACATAATCTGGGAAAATACTTTTAGACAGAGGGCATTAGAAAGATCTGTGCACATGATCGGCTTAAACAAGTTCAAAATTAAACAGTGAAGCACATTCAGCAAGCAGCTCATGAGAGCTCCTTGGCAAGGCCACTGGGAAGGTTTGCAGTGCTCTGTGTCTCTGAAGGGACATGGTGTGGGCATCCTCAGCTGCTCATGAGTATATACATCCATCCATAGGCAGGCTTCCCTCCGTAGGCAGGCGTGTGAGGTGCATAAGCTGAGTGCATGCCTGGATGTGCAGCTTTTTGTCCAGGATGAGAAAAATCAAGAGCCTGAGTTCATATGCAATACGTGCAGAAATAGACTACCTGGGTTTATTTAGGTGAAAGATTAATAGACAGTAGGTAAGTACATACTAGATTTCAGAAGCACAGACGATGAGAAACCAAAAACTAATCACCACCTTCCAAATATTGCTCAACTGTTCTTTTCCTACTCTTGAGTGACTTCCTTTCTACATATCTGTAGGGGATAGTTGAAAAGAGCTGAGATTGTAAATAGTAGCTGCTAATTTGTATATTTTGAAATATATATAAGTTTTAACAAAGTTGTTTATGGCCCCCATATATCAAACAAAACACAAATAATGTTTTCAGGTGTTGGAGTCTTTTTTGCCTTTGCATACTCACTGTATTATACCTTGGGAATCTGCTTTTGAAATATTTACCAAAAATTACTTTATTAAGAATTTCTCTGTCAATGTATAGAGGGTTTTGGAAGCTGATCTGAGAAATAGCAGCATGATTAGACATTTTCTTTTCCTTGGTTTCTTTTGCACATGCATTCTCATGCATACAGTAAAACAATGCATGGCATTGAAAACGTTAGAAGTGAATGCTCAAAATTCAGCCTGATTTTTACCTGGCTGTGAGGGAATGTTTTTTTGTGGTCACAACGCTCCTGATGATCTGTGAGTTTGCTCTTCAAAGGATCAAACAGCCCTTCTGTCTGGAAAGGCTGGGAGACACTGGCTCTGGATTAGGGGCTAGATGAAGACCTTGGGAAGAGAAATGCCTCGTGGTTGACACGTCCCTTCTCTCTCTTCCTCTCCAGCAGCCTAAGCTAAATCCAGCAGGTGCTGTCAGGGCTCGGTTCTCCCTGTCCCTCACCATAAACTTCTCCTGCTGGTTTTGCTTCCAGCTCTGGCACTTCCTTGCCCCTGCAGGGACCCAATGCAGGAAACTAACTCTGCTGAGAAATCAGAAAAGAAATCAGTGTTGGTGTAATAAGCTAAACCAGTTCTCCATGGAGTCAGACAATAGGGAATGAATGGTGAGACCACAGCCACCCTGGCTGAGGTAGGCTGAAAGGCTCCTCCTGTCTCCTCTTTTCTGCTGTGGGATGGTTTTTGCAGTCCAGGGAGTGAAAGGTACTGTAGTGGGTGTCTGTGCTTTGCTCATGCTTTACTGGGGTTTAACAGGCTGCTGGGCTGGGAATGCATAGATGTTCTCCATAGGAAATGGGTTCATTTCTGGATAGATGTTTAAAAGCCACAGCATGTAGGAAGACTGCAGAAATGCTCTCACTATCACAAAATCTTTGGGTACTGCAGGCTAATAACAAGCATTCTGGTTTGAGATTTTATGCAAAAATTCAGTGGTGTAATGCTATTATGAGAGAATTAGCAGCACACTGACTTCTTGTGCCTTTTCTCCATAGGAGCAGCAGCAAATTTCAGTTTCTTTGGCTGGATTAAGTCGGTTTTGATCACTTCATGCAGGTTGGTACCAGTCACTTGGCAGTGACCAACCCACTGCTTGTTGTTCCCGTGACCCACTAATGAGCATAGAGAGGGCTGGAAGAATTGACTTACTTATTACCTTAAGCAGTCTTTCTGCCCCTTCTTGCATACTCAGGGTTATTTTTGCTTAATGGTAAAAAGAGCTGTTTGCTTCCATTAGCTTGGCATATGGTTGGCTGTGTATGTGAGGAAGCAGAAGTCTCCTCTGCTCTGTGTGTGGGAATGTCAGCTGATAACCATATCTTGGTGCCTTTAAGCTTTATCTTACCCCAAAGGTCTGTGCTCAAAATTTATGACTCAGGTTGAACTGAGAAATCTGAAAGGAAATGGGAAACTGGAGACTCCTTCTCTTCCACCCATCATTCCAAAAGCAAATTCCTCTGTAGTGGTGGAACAGGCACACATGGCAGCTGTGGTCAAGTTTCAGAGAGGAAATCTGGGGCAGCAGGGCAGCTGCAATAACTTCAGGGCAAATATCATAAACAGGGTCTTTGGTGAAGGAACCATTAAGTATTGAGTTTGCATGGGGCTGCAGTAGCATTGTCTTGGGTTTTTGATCCCCAGAAGACCTTGAGGGTTTTTTTGGTTGGTTATTAACTAGTTTTGTTAAACTTATTTGATGCTATTTATTATTACTTCCATCATATTGGGTTTCCTATAGCAGCTTATGAGCACCTCTGTCTCTGAGCAGTGTGTCTGAGTTTCTCAGTCTGCTGGGTTTCTTTTTTCTTGGGGTGAGTGAACACCATAGCAAGGACTGTGCAACACGAGCTGCCATGCATTAGGTGTGCCAGTTGGCTGACTCCTTCAAAATAAATGAAATTCCAGGCAATTAAGCATGTTGGTCTGTCTTGCCAGATCCTGTCTCTGCCCACAGTTCCTATAACATGACCACATGCTTTTGGTAGCAGAGGTGGTTGGGGACAGAAGCCAAGGTGAGGGAGGGCCTCTCTAGGGTCCCCATGTTAGGTCTTAGACATAACAGCACTGAATTTATATCTTAATTTAAACCATTTAACAAAATATTCTTATGGAATTATGATGCCTTTACATCTTCTCAACAGGTAAAGGGTAGAACCTTGAGAATCAGCTCAGGCTGTGTCATCAGCGTTTGGTGATGGTCCTCCAAGTATAGCAAACTTGAGAGTTCCTTAGCAAACGCTCTGAGAGGTCCCAGTCAGAGGGAGGTGCTGGTCTCAGCCCACTGTGGGCCAGGAGAGCTCAAAGGGTCTCACTCTGGACTGCTGCTTACAGTGTAGCAAGAGAGTTGGCTTTGGTCATAGTAATTTTCCATCCTGGCCACAATTTTTGTCAGTAACTTTCTTTGAATGCTCTATAACAAAAATGTTGTTCCACTTGGGTTGTTCCTCATGCAAGAAAAGTAAGTTTCCAAGGAAATTCATTAAAAACTGGGAGCTGTTAGCATTAGTTCCCTGGAGCAGACAGTGTTTCTGATAAGCTCAAGAGAAGCTGAGCCCAGGCGCTGTTTGTCAAGGCTGAGGCCTAACAAGCACCTCTTGGATCATAGTGCAGCCCGAGGGGCAGGGGGAGTGGGATGCACCACCACATGTGTTTTCTGCATGTCTCGTTCAGAGTAAGGGATTGTTCCCTGTCCCCTTGCACAACATCTGCTGGGCTGGTGACACGAGCCCAAGCCAAGGGTGAGAGCTGGGACTGGGAGCAGGGTGAGTGGGGCTGTGCTGAAATGCTGCCAGAATTACTCATGGCATGGTGAGCCAGACCCTGCTGCTTCCTATCCCAGGCAGTTCTGTCTGCTTCCACATTTGTGGCTGTTCATTTTAGCTCAGTGCCTCTGTGATGATGGAACAGCATTTTCCTCCCAGTTGTCCTTTGGTGCATCTCAGTTGTGTCTCCTGCCTGTGGTCAGAAGTTCCCATGGGAGTCTGATTGAGGTGTGAGGCTTCATGGAGAATGACCACATGTGGAAAGGAGAAACTATCCCTGCCTCCTGTGTGGAGAGGGGCTGTTGTCACAGGGGGATTTTGTCCTTGGGTTATCAGACCAATGAAGTCCTTGGTTCTTTGGTCAGTGCAATCGAAGAGCAAAGACCCTGCCAAGGAAAGCTGAGGGGAGATCTGGTGAGTGCCCAGGGTAGAAACTGATCCTGCTTTTCTCCCCTCAAAGAGTGCAATCTCTGGGTCAGCCAGCCAGCTTGGTTACCTTGTCCTAGTGCCAGGGCTCCTGCTCTTACTGGCACAAAGATACCTTGGGCTCTGCTTGGGAGTTGGGTTGGTCATTTTGAAGCCCATCTATGTTGTGCTGCAAGAAATTGCATTGAAGTAATTTAGAGGTTTTTTTTTTTTTTTCCTAAGCCCTGTTTTCCTGAAATACAGTCAAGATACTTTAACAAATTGGAGAAAAAGAATGAATCCCATTAGACTGCAAGGGAGTTGGAGGCAGCCAAGGGTTCTTGACATCTCCAAGGATCTTAGGTGCTTGATGAGGTCTTAGTCAGTGTCTTACAAACAGTAAGTCAGTGTCTTACAGTTTTGATTAAAAAATGCCAATAAGGTTTTCTTAAAATCAGCTTCTGGGATGAAGACATTGCAGGAAAATCTCCTGTTTTATTTAAAAGTTACAAAAATCATTGCAATAATTTTTTTTATTGCTTAGGAGACCATGAAAAGGATATTTTTCTTAGAAATGGTTTGTGCTCCTTCTCTTGCTCAGTGTGGAAGGTGTTGATATAGTCAATATCCAAAAAGGAAACCTATTTGTAATGAAAACATATATTTTGCAGTGTTTATTTGGGGAAAGGGAGTACGTTTTTTGTGTGCCTTCTAAGAAAAATGCCTTCAGGTTAACTCTGTGCCTCCAAAGGGCACCGAGAAGGATTTAGCCTCTTCTGGAATCACCCTGCCTTGTTTGCACAGCTGAGAGCATGGCTGGTAACGGATGACAAACAAGGGGTGATGCAGGCACCTCTGCTTCTCTGTTCACAGGAGAAGGCCAACTCCCAAGGAGCAGATCGTGGTGACACCATCCTTTGCAACAGTTGGCATGGAGACCAGGCAGCTCACCGAGGAGAACGCAGACTTCGCCTCACGGGACCGCTACCACCAGTCCTCGCTCATCAGCAGAGAGGAATTTGGGAGCCAGTTCCAGTGAAGGACACACACACACACACACAAAAAAAAAAAAAAATCAATCCATTACTTCAAAAGGCATTTAGAAGTGCTAAGGGCTGCCACGGATGCCTTTTGAAATACTTGAATATAGGCACAAAGGATGTGAATAGCTATTTATGTATTTGAGGCTTGTTTGTTTATGCAAACTACAACATCGCTGGGCTTCAAGCCTTACCCAAAATGAGGGGAAAAAATGGAAATGAAGGGGCCAGTTCAGGGAAGTGATAAGTTACTGAAGATAGTATAACTCTATTAAAGAATTTAATTATAAACCCTATTGAGTTCTAAAAATGGTTGCTGCTCTAAAAGCTTACAACTCTCCATTTCAGATGTCCTCTGGGTGACTAGGGACACTCTGCCTGGGAGCAGTGATGTTGACAGCAGGAGCTGGTGCCCCACTCCCAGCTGTGTCACGGATGGATGCGACCTTCTAGGTCAATTCACTTTTCCTCAAGGCATGAATTTCCCTGCTTGTAATACAGTAATTTTCTACCTCAGCATTTCAATTACCAAGGTCTTAGAAAGTATTTTAAGACATTAGACAATAGGCCAGAATCAGTGGCAAGTATGAGAAGATTATGAAGTATATTCACAACTGAAATCACACATTTAAATGCAGTAATGCAGGATAATGACCTCTTCTGTAAAACTGTGAAATTATGTCTTAGAAGATGTTCATAGTTATTTCCCACATCCTTTCTGATGTGAGAACTGAGACCTGATGAAATAGCTGGGCCCACTTAGAGCATCTCCTGGCTGAAGGGACAGATGTTTCAGAATTGCTTTAGCAAAGTAAGCTTAGCCCTATCATCACACATCAGTTCTGATGCTATGAGGAAGGAGAAATCACTGCCTTTCACTTTGTTTCATCTCTTATAATTTCAGCCTTTAGATTATTTATTTCTCCTTCTGTGCAATAAAAGCCTGAGACACCAGGAACTCCTCTCCATCCTTTCTGTGGGCATGCTCAATGCCTTTGAGCACCATTCCACTTGCCAGTGCTAAGTGCCCTGGTGTTTCTGGGTGGGAGTGTCCCATGGTCTGGCCAGCTGCAGCTTTGGCTTTTTCAGTTTTCTTACAGAGGGAGGCACAGGAGGCTTTCTGCTGACATGGAGAAATGAACCGCCTTGGCACACTGCAGAAAGTGTATTCATATTTCAAGGTTGCAGGTCTTTGACTAAGTGCTTTTAACCTTAATTATATCAATAGAGGCAAGAGGGAAGTTGTGTTCATGTGACCACCTCTGAGCCACCTCAAATCAGTCATTCAGTATTGGAAATACCTTTCCAGGATTCCTTCCTGCCTGCCTCTTACTGTTGATTTCCAAAGAATTTGAAACTGCTGTGGGGATTCTGGGTCCGTGTTGAAGCTTCCCCTGGGTTCCCTGGGGCCAGTGGCTCCAGAGAGCCCTCCCTGTGTTTGTAGCATCCTTAACCTTGGCAGATACCCCTGCTGTGCAAACTTCAAATGCTCCTTGGTGCTGCCCCACTGCTGGCAAGCTGTTTACAGTTTCATACCCAACCATAATGCCCTTACTGTAAGATCTTATATTTCCAGTCACATGCGTGGTCCCTTTCCTCCCGAGTCAAGGATTGCTCAGCCCCATATTTCTCTGTAGCTTGAACAAAAGAAAACCCAGAGCATGGCATGAAGAGATTAATAGGCAGAAATTCCTAGGTAGCTTCTTTGTTGGCTACTAAAGAATTTAATTCCCCTCTTAAAATAAGACATGAGTTAGGAGATCCAGAAAGGGAGGGTGGGGAAGGTCCTTGGCTGTGTATATCACTCACTGAGGAGTTGCACTGGTTGAAACCAGATGATTTGGTGGAGAGTGTTTGCTTCTTAAACACTGTGGTCCCTGCTTGTTCCCAAATGTGGGATGTGATGGGCCCTTGGTCCCCCTTGGTCTAGCAGGACTGGGAGGAGGTCCCACCGCTTTGCTTTCAGCTCGGGGTGCAGCAGCTGTCCCCTTCTCCTGCTGCTGTCCTGCAGCCGTTTGCACCTGAGTGTCCTCTGGAAACATTCTAGTTGTGTTTGTGTGCTGGTCAAGCCTTTGCTGGCTGCCAGGGAAAGGCACCATGCTGTGCCATGCAGGGGCCTGGGGATGGACATCTGAAGGGCTCTGGGGTGTGGGGATGGGTTGTGCCTTGGTATGTCTGAAAAAAGGCTGCGGTGGTTCTGGCATCAGCACTGGATGGCCATTGCTGCTCTTGAGACCTGGCAGTGGAGGAAATGTTCTGCAGAGAACACTGTTCCAGGGATTCCTGGTCTCTGGGCTCCACGTGCTACTCCTGGAGAAACTCTACCACCTCCTTCATTGACACCTCCACCACCACAGCAGGAAGCACCTCCTTCCATCACTTGGTCCTTCCCTTGTAGCTGCAGGGAGAAATGCATTGCACAAGGCTGATTTCCTTGCTCCATTACAGGTTAGGAGTACAACAACCTTCCTGGTAATGCTTGGAAAGGGACATGCTGATCTTCCCTGGAGCATTAGCTTTGGTGTAGTTAATGGTAAGAGTGGCAGAAGCCTTGTTTTAGCACCAGTAGTCCTGCAGTCTGGGTACCACTGGAGACCCCATGAGTCCAAACACTACAGGAACGCAGGGCTTTGCACATCAAGGAAACTTCTCCAGCAGGAAAGAAAGCAAGCAGGCAGTTGTACAGCTAAAGGTCATGGTGTCACGTCAAAAATGGTTGTAGCTTTGGTGGCACTCTAAAAAACATATGTGAAATTAGGTAGGCAGGAATTTATCATCTTCACATTTAGTGGCTGAAGGGAAGAAATGTGAGTGGGGATTGCTCCTGTGAGGCGTAAGGTGCTGCTTTCATCCCCTGAGAGCCAAGCTGTGCCTCCACATGCTGGGGCTTTCATGGTTCAGGTTCCCTGAAGGTGAGTTTGGGACTCAGCTCTGAGCATCAGATGCCTTGCTGTATATCAAGGTTGCAGCTTGGCTAATGTAATTATGGAAAGGCCTTACTGTTTTTTAAGCCATGTGAGCTTTTTCATCATCAGTAATTATTTTCCTTTTGGTTTGAAATTTTATACTATTGTTATTATTATTTATTATTATGCAAGAAATGAAAATGTTCTGCAATGGGTCAAAGTGTGAAAACATTTATTTTTGAGAGAGGTGTGGATACGGCACATGGTTTTGTTCCTTTTGAAGACTCCAGCTGTAAATTGGTGGCTCTGCTTTTGATGGTTTCTTTTGCAGAGCATACAAGCACAGAAGGCAGTTGAGGATAAATATTTTATTACTTGCCTTGTAGTACTGCCTGGAAGTTGATGCTGCACTTATGATCCCTCAGTACTAAGCGGGTCCAGAAATTGCTATTTTCTGCCTCAAAAAACTTCAAGCACAAATAGGACAAAGAATGGGCAGAAGAATAGTGAAGTTTTGTTGTGATATTGGCGTTAAGAGACAGTTTCTCAGGTGGTATAAATTGTCATCCACCTGGATCTGTGTCCCATTAGGAGTCTGCACAGGGAGAATCAAGCTCATTAAATCCATATCTTAGTTCAAACTTGTCTTTTTTTTCCTCTCTCCTCTTGTGTTCTCTTTATCAGCTTTGAGTTTTCTTGGATGGTTATTGCTGTGTATGGTGGCCAAAATATCACACACCTGCCACGGGCACTTCTTCACAGCAGATAGTTTTGACCACAGTGTTGAAGCAGCAAAGAAAGATGACAGGGTATGAAATGACGCTTGTGTGCATGGCTGAATTAAAGCACAGGGGTCTCTCTGTGCCTTATGAGGTGGTTTTCTCTCACCTATGTGCCTCTGATTTAGATTCAGACAGGTAGAGTTTCTTAAACAGCATCATACTTACACCTGCGAGGTCAGAAGAGATTTGCTGAAGCATGGGAGCCGGCCCAGGATTAACATTTAGGTTAGTGGGAAATGGAGGTTATTTAAGTTATTGCCCTTGCCTGGTGAATTTTAGAGAAGGTAATTACAGGGATAAAAGAAAGGAGATTTTGTAGACAACCTATAAATTTGTTAGCTCTGTATGAAAGTGGAATATAATGCACTTGCTATGTTCTGCAGTGGTGTCTTGCTGCAACCCAGATTTGGCACAGCATCCCTTAAACCTAAGACAAGGTGAGACCTCAGCAGTAACAACCTTAAATGCTACGGATGAGAGGCTCTAGCAGCAAACTGCAGGCTAAAAATAAATCACTTTAAAGCCCATACGGCACAGGAGAGGCCTCTTTCCTCTGCGTTCTGCTCTTTGTGGCTTTTTTCACATGATTTTTATGCTCATATCCCCAAATACCTGAGATTTGCTCTCCTTGTGCAAGAGCACACAGAATTATGGGTGCTCCCAGAAACTTAGCGATTGAGGAGCACACCTGTAACTTTATTGGATCCAAGTGTCCCTTCTAAATTTCACTGGAGGCTTCTTTCCAGATTTAAGGGCACTGCTCTGAAGTGTTTAGCTCAGTTCCAGAATGTCTGGGTATGCTCCAAACCAGAGCTAGCTGAAAAAGGTCCTAAAAGAAATAAATTAGAAATTTAGAATTACTTCTTCCCAGAGAGATTTGGATGGATGATTTATTTATTTTCCTCCCAGAAAATAAGTTTTTTTTTTAATCCAGTGACAGGATTCAAAACACGACATCATTTCAAGTTGTGCATTTTTCTGTGAGAGATTAAGAGAGATCACAAGACCCGTATCTTACCTGACCTCCAAATGTCAAATATCTGGAACAAGCTGCTTCCAATGGAGGTACAAGGCAAACAGTTCTTGTTACAACAAATCAATAAAATACCACTACCCCAAAATTTCAAGAAAAATGGTCACGTATTAAGTGCCTTTTGGATGATTGGTATCCATTAGTGGATGGCTTGTGGCATCAAGAGGAGAGGCAAAGGTAATTAATTACTCAGTTAGGAACTATTTGTCCACTTTGGAAACTCAGGGCTTTTAATAACAAATTCCAGGAGGAGAAAATATTCACTCTGTACCTTAATTCATCATCAGGTTAAAACTTGTCTGAGGTTTATGAGCCTGATTCAAGTCTTGGACAGATCTGGGATGAGTTTCAAGGGAGCTGCAGGAGTTTCATGACATTGGCTGCGCCGCAAAAGGCTCCTATGGAACCAGAGGGAAGGGACCCGTCACTGTAATCCTCACACAGTGCTACAGAGATGCCTCTTCTGCACAGACTCTTGTGGTTTTTAGTGATTTCAGACCAAAACAATGTAGAACCCAGCAAATTTCATCACATGTCTCTAGCCCCTCAATCTGGAAAATGGAAATCAAGGTGAAATAAAAACACAGTGTTTTTTCTCCCCCAAAACAAGGTGATGGGCAGGTTTTAATTAATCAATATCAATCATGTTTTATATATAGCTTTGTTAGAGGCTTCCTGTGTTGATGAGGTTGTTTGTTTGTTTGTTTTTAACTCCTTCGCTGTGTGTGGAATGTGCTGGTTGCTTTCAGATGGAAGTGCTAAAAGTGTTTTGTACATAATTTGGGGAGGCGTTTGAGGTCACAGCCTCTTTCAGGAGGATGCTGTGGCATTACTGAGCATCAGGCTTTGCCTGGCCCATCTGGCTCCTCGGACATGATTTCATGCATTTAAATCTCCTATTAGTTTGTGCTCCCAAGGAGGGAGGGGACAGCCCTCGACCTGGAGCTGCCCTGGAACCAGCATCAGCAGGATGTGGCACTTGTGCCACAGGGATAAACAACTCCAGCACCATGTGGGGAAGAGCCAGGTGCTGGTGGCCTTCTCTTGTGCTCCACACAGTCACCTTCATCCCACTGCAGTTCTTCCTTTTCCCACCACTGAAGCTTCTTTCCCAGCCTCCAAGTAGGGTGTCAAACTCATCATATAGGTGGCAGGGTTGGTATCCCCTCCACACTACCCTCTACAGTCCAATGGGTAAAACTATTTTTTGAATAAAAATCAACAAAGTGAGGTTTTTTCTCTGTTGTCTTTACCTGGCTGTTGAAAGTGGAGCTAAAAAATATCAGTCATAAATTGACTCCTTCAATGCAGTGATATTCCTTACGAAACCCTGAAGGTAGGAATAAAAAAATAAGATGGCAGGAAAACACAGTAACTTCAAATTTACAGACACCAAACCTTAGCAAATCAGACACCTGTGGGGGAAGGGACTGCATCTGGGGAGTCTGAAATTGCCTGGATATCGGCGTTTCCTTTCCAGGTGCTTGTAAATAACATGGTGCTCGTGGAACCATGGTGGAGAGAGCAGAGAGATTATTTTCTCATGGTGAGTTCTGTTCTAGGCCAAGGGGTTCACACCTGTGGGGCCTTAGCTGGGACTGGAGAAGGCAGCAGTCTCACCACTGCCATGGGCTTCAGGGGCTGCAACAGAGCATTCCTGTCCCACCTATGCTAAACCCTGCCAGGATGTGGCTCATTCAAGGGGAGCACAGGGCCCTTTGGCCAGTGTTTCCTGCTGCTGGCTCTGCACTCAGGCACAGAGTCCTCATGGTCATCTCCACCAGGGTCACAAGTGCCCAGTTTGGTTCAGAAATGCATCAGTTCAGGCAGGTTTAATGGCAGTTTTCGGGAGGACATCAGCTACCCCCTTCCCCCCACAGCCAGAGGGGGTTAATTCAGCCTTCCCTGCTTTCCTAGCTAGTGGCACAGCATGGTGGGCTGTGCTCTGGGGGCACCACGGGGGAATGGTGAGACATTCAATACCGACACGGGTTGTTCCTGCAGCAATGTTTGTTTTGCATTTGCCTGTGTCTGCTATGGCTCTCAATGGGCCTGTTGAGTGAAACAGTAGGAAGAATTTATTGAGACCCTTTTGGAAAAGCATTTGATACTGTGCTTCCTGCTTGTTGGATTTACAGCTTGGAAGGATGCAGTAAGAGTGGGGAGCTGCTGTGTGGCTTAGATGTTTGGGAAGTATCTTGGAAGAGGCAGGGAGGAAAAGGGCGTGAGCTCTAGACTCGGTATTAGGGCCCTCAGACTTGAGAGTGAGTGGACAGGAGAGCATCCATTTCATGTTAGGGCGAAGTTTGGCTTTCATTTGCCCCCTGCAGCCCTGAGGATGCATCCTTGGCCTCAGAGAGGTTTTCGTGCCCCTGCTGCCTTACCTGTATTGCACAGTTAAAAGTGTCAGATTTGCTGGTTGGCAAGGCTTTCTTTCCAGGTCTAACAAAACTTTCTAAAGGACCATATTTATTATGACCATTACTTATTGTCTTCGGAATTGGTAGTGTGGAGTCCTGCATTTCATGTATAAAGTTATCCCCAAGTGTTTGAGCTGCTGCACTGCACTCCCTGTGCCATGTCCCAAAGTATCAAAATACTTCACAGCTCTTCCCCAGAGCTTTAGTTGCGTATTGGTCTCTCTGTCTTATCAAGATGGAAGCTTTGTTTAACACAACTATTCCATACAGAATGTGTAAATACCTGGACACAGAATGAAGGAGCCTAAAAATGTCCTCTGCAGACCAGGCACCTTGTTGCTGTCTGTGGCTTCTGGGTCACTCAGGTCACTCCATACGCCAGCAGTGGGGTGCTTACTTGCATGACTAAAGCATAATCATGACTGGTTTGTGCTTCATGTCCAAACTGACATGGCTTGGCTTGCTCCTTGGATTTAGGCAAATTTGAAGCAAGAAGATGGCAAAAGCTGAAGGGAGTAGGCTAGAGCATTGACTGAGAGGGATGCCTCAGAGGTGGCCTTTCCCAGGCCATGGGATCCCAGGCCATGATTCCCGTGGCCTTTCATCCATGATTATTCAAGTACCAGACGGAGGATTTCTGAGTGTGCTTCATGGTGAAATGGTGTGGGAAAAAACATTTGCACGTGGAAAGAAAAGTCCACGAGCAGAGGAGAGCAAGTCCTGTCGGGGGTCCATCAACGTGCTGGTGTGGGCTCATCAGTGCCACCTCTTGGGTGGAAAGAGACTTCCAGGAGAGCTTCTGTACATCAGCCACCGACTCCTGCGTTTGGTGAAGAGCGAAACAGGCAGTGGGGAGCTTGTGGACCAGACCCCGGCTTTGTTCGAGGATGCAGCCGTCTGGACGTGGTGAGTTGTCACCAGTCACCCTCCCCTTTGGAAGGTCGGGTTCTGCTTGGCTTGTGGAAATTAAGTCTGATTCTGAAGCAGCTCGGGTGAAGAGCATAGGGCCCAGGAGCGACTCGAGGGGAGAGGCTGGCCAGCACGGGTTTGTGCTCCCCGGAGAGGGAGAGCTCAGCGGGGACCCTAAACCGGGCGCATCGGGGCTGCCGGCAGCTCCGGCGAAGCCCAGCCCACTGCTCTGCGGTGTGCTCTCTCCCAGAGCTAGGAGCATGAAATTATGAAGGGGAATTTCAGAACAATGAAGGGAAATCCTTTGCCTCCCGTACAGCCCGGCCTGGGAAATTCACCACTGCGAGAAGTTGCAGCCTCAAACGCTGCTGCTGGCGTTTAAAAGGGAGTCAGCTTTATAACCAAGAAAAGAGCCGAAGTTATTTGTCAAGGACTTGATTTCGATGGGAATTAAGTTCGGGGCTATGCAGTGCGGGAGAGGGGGTGAGCCTGCCGTAGCGGGGGCGGCCGTGCCCGCCTTTGAACGCGGAACCAACCGGGGCAGCTCCGCGGCGGCTGCGGCCGGGGCGCAGGGGGGTCCTGCTCGCCCGGCGCGGCTGGGAGATGCAGCAGGAAAGATAAAGTAAAAGCCAAAAGAAGCGCTGTTATTATTGTCATCATTATTATTGTTATTATTATTATTACTACTCCTACTGGTGCCGCAGCCAGCCGGGTGAGGGAGCGGGCGGCCCGACGGCTGCGCGGGGCGGGAGGGGGCGGCCGCTGGGGGCC
>WAAG01089933.1:64746-131568 GCA_013390105.1 Tichodroma muraria
CGGGTCGCTGCCCCTCGCTTCCCCACGGCGTCTTCCTCCACCTCCCCCTCCTCCTCCTCCGTCCCGAAACCGTCTCGGCCGCCCTTCCTCGCTTCCCGCCGCGGGACACGCCGGCAGCCCGGGTGAGTGCCCCGCGATGGGGATGGGGATGGGGATAGGGGTAGGGACGGGGTTTCGTCCCGGCAGCGCTCGTGGTGCGGCCGAGAGTGCCCGGGGTCCGCATCGTGCGTGTCTCTCGTGGCGTGGGACCCCGCGCACTCCCCACAGCATCGCGACATGTTGCTGAGCATCCCGACATCACCCAGAGCTGATTCAGCTGAGAAGTGTAACACCCCCCCACACACCTCCCCCCAGTTCCTTTCCCTTTTTAACCTTGTCCAGCTCATCGTGCTACAGGCAACTGCTTCAGTGCGTGAAGGTTTGGGATGGGAATGGTGGGTGGGCAAGTGTAAACGCGTTGTAGCTGTGTGGACCGACTGGAAGGCGAGCAGTGGAAACTTCACAGAGGAACTTGAGAAAGGTTTTGGGGGGCACCAGGAGTACTGTCCACATGTGTCTACCCATCCAGGTGGGAAACTGGGGGCTCCTGTAGATGGTCTTCAGGGTCTGGGTTGCCTTCTGCTTGTCTCCAGAAATGCTCACGTCTCATCTTAGGTACAGACCCCTATTAGGTATGGGGACAGATGCTATCAGCTCTCTATAAATATTCTCTCTCTATATATATTGCCTACAGACTGTCAGATTAGTCATGTATAAAGTCACATTTTTCCTTGCATGCTACATCTACAGTGCTATTATCACGATGCCTAGTTTTGTGCTTTACAGATTGTGCTGAATTTGGTTTCAGCACAGGATAAGCCTTATTTTTCCCAGAACAAGCAGAGATGTTTCAAGTGTCATTCAGTAAACTGGCTCACTTATTCATCAAAGAAGGCACATAGTTCTAAGGATGACTAATTCTCAATGAGTTTGGAAAGCACTGGGTGTCTGCAGGTGATATAAGGAATCCAATACGTCAAATTAGTCCTGTGTAGGTTTTAAGTGGGTTTTAGGATTCATTGCCTGCCTGAGCTGGCAGATTTTATCTTTTAATTTCTGATGTGGAGAGAATATCATGCTTTGGAACTTGAGGTTAAGTTCAGTTGTGTGGAGCTGTAAAATTTCAGGAAATGTGACAAAATTTATAACAATTTAGTTTTCTTCATAAACCCAAGGCATGCCTTGTTAGGATATATCCACACTAGAACAAATGTATGGCTGGGGATATCAGCTGGAATGTAGCCTGCAGTGGATTAGAAAGCTCCTAACTAGCAGTGCTTGTGAGAGCAGCTTTGTGACTAGGATACTGCATGGAAATGAAGGAGATTTGGGTCTGTTCCCAGCTCAGCTACTTCTTTGTGCCACTCCAAGTATCGGTTTGCCCTCCAAACTGGGAGAGAATAATGCCATCTTACCTGCTACCAACCTTGTGAAGATAAAATCTGCAGCTTGCCAGCAGAACTGCTCACCTATTATTTGATGAAAGCTATGCAAATTTTCCAGTGGACAGAAAAAAAATAATATTTAATTTCATCTCAGCTTTCAGTCTGGCATCTTTTCCTGTGACCTTGATGACTCCTGAGAGTCAGTAGAGGAATGTATTTCCTTTGTTAAGAGTCTGAAAAGCTCGAACTATCTGTCCACATGCTGGAAAAGCCATTTGTCAGGCCACCAGTGCCTGGCTGCCCGGCTCAACGGTGAAGGTTTGGCTCCGTGCAGCCAGTGCTCAGCAGCTACAGGTGCTTGTGAATTATGTCAGCCCCAGCCAGAGGGAACAGGGGATGTGTCGTGAAGGAGTGATAAATAGTCCAGCAGTAGCTCACTCCCCAGCAAACGGCATCATGAATTACACTGGGTCCTGACAGCTGCGATTCACTCACTGTTAGCTCCAGCTCTATGCCTGTCAGTCAAGGGAATTGTCTGGTGTTATGGGAGCAGGCTGGGGGGATCTCCTGGATACCTCTCAGGTTGAGCTGTAGACTCCTGAGAAATCCCTGTTTGTGTTGCCAGTGCTCCTGCCCCTGGGAGGCATTTCCCACCTTGGAAAACACTTGCTTGAAACGGGGGGAGCATTTCTTGTGAACCCATCACCCTGGCACTACCAAGGAAATGAAGATTACATCTCCCTTTGCAACAGTCTGAGGCTGGGTGGCAAAAGCCCTTTCTCAGGCAGGGCTTAGCGAGCAGATGGTGAGGCTCTGGGTGTGGAAATGGGGCTTTGGAGTCTCTCACAAAGCGTGGGGCAAGGGAGCGGGGCGGGAGCAGGGCTGCCCTCGCAGCCTCACTGCCTTCCCGGCCGGCTTGTGCCTCAGCCTGCGTCTGCCACCCTCCCTGCCAGACCCTCCGTGGGCTTCTCTGCTGGAGAGATGCGGACAGATGGCTTTAGCCTGTGTTTAAAATATGGTCTGAACCCAAGGAGAGTAACACAGAAACAAAAAATAGGTGAATTAGGAAGCAAGAAAGCTGGTGACAGTAACGTTAAAACATTATCAAATCCCTCCATGAAATCTCTTCTGGAAGCTACTTCACATGGGCACTGAGTGAGCTGAAGGGCACTGTCTGCCTCCAGCCTGGGTCAGGTCAGGGTTTGGTTCCAAGCTCTGTCCTCCTGCAGGTCTCGGTATTTCAGGTTTCCCATCTGTGAAATGGGAATAATTCCAGTGACACCACAGGGACAACAGAGGTAACACTGAGCCCCTGACAAAGTCTCTATGGCTGGGGTCTCCCTGTTTCTACCATGTCCCTTTTCCTGCTACTTCTACCCACACAGGTGCCCTGCCACGGTGCACAGCACAGCACGGAGATGCTGGCAATGGGCTTTCCCTGAGAAGCTGATCTGCTTTTCTGCCATCTGTGTCTGTCCTTCTGTCCCTGCTCCCTCTCTCCTATGGCAGGTGCCACCTTTCTATGTGGCTTCCCTGGCAGGAGCCATGGCAATGAAGTGTGAAATCACCTGAGAAGGAACCAGCTTTAGTTACAGCAGAGATTTAGGCTGGCTGCTGGGAGAGAAACTTTCCAAAACTCTTAGAAGGGGTAAACAGACTGTATTTATGTATATTTTTAACTTTCTGTCTGAAACTTTCTGTGTGAGGAAGAAGAAAAGTCAGGAGCAAAGGAAGAGGATGCTGAGGACCTTTGTTTGCACAAAGGTTTGTTTTGTGGTGTTGCCTCCAAACCTGCCTCACATTTTGCAGTACGTATTTTATGGCTCCTGGGGGCAGAAGCCCAGCTCTCCCTGTGGCCACACTGATGCAGAGAGGTGTAAGATGCTGCTCTCTAGCTTGATGCAATTTCAGGTGACCGTGGGTGGTGCAGGAAGGATGGTTCCTTCCCCTGTGGTGCAGGGACAAGGAAGGATTGCCTCCCATGCCTCTGCGTCACTATCAAAAGGCTGCAGGGTTTTCCTGTCTTGGGCATCTTTGCTGCTCCTCTGTGAGTTCTAAGTGGATTTGGTTGGTGTGCTGTGAACATGAACTCCCCAGAGTTGTATGGATTTAGCTCTGCTCCTTTGGGGTACATAATTTAAAGCTAACAAGAAAAGAGAAGGAAGAAAAGGCATTTCAGAAGAGGAAGATTTGAGATCAGCTTTCCTGCCTGTTCCCCATCTCAAGCCCTGGAAGGTAGCAGGGGTCGTCCACTGAGCAGCTGGGTTCACATCAATTTGTGGAAGTACTTTATGTGATATTTAAGTGCTAAATGAGTACAGTCTGAGAGATAATTGTGTGACCTGGCTGGCAGGGAGCACACAGTGATGTGTATTGATTGACACCGCTGTGCGCGTGCGGAGATGTGAGCAGGGCAGTGGGTAAGGGGAGAGCTGCTGTAGCTGAAGCCTTTTACTGGGCTCTCCACAAAGTCTGATTTCCCAGTACCAAACCAGTGCCAGCCTGTGCCCAGTCAGCAGGTGTCGGCAGCCTGTTCTGCTCCAGCAGCCATCACCACTTCAGAGGGATAATTTAATTTGCTTTACATTTTCTCGTGGCAGGGGGTACGAGGGAGATGGGCTGCTGCTGCCGTGTTTGCAGGGGCTGGTGCCAGCCTTGCTGGTGCATGGGTGCATTCCTTAGCAAATATTCTTTTTGGCATCAGAAGTTGCAGATACTGATCTGTTGAGAGGAGTGTGGAGTTTCTGGGACAACTTGTTTCCTTCACCTGCTCTTACAGATACTAATTTCTGGGCTACCAGTCAGAAACTCTCCATGACTGAACTCTCAAGCTCCATCCTCCCTCCATTCTCCCCATCCTGCTCATCTGCAGGGAGCATTGATCTGCAGAGTGCTGAGACTGACAGCTCCATCGTCATCACATCTCTTGGAGGTGGCAGAGGATTTCGCTCATTTAGCAGAGGGGTTATGAGGCCAGGTTAGAAAGGCTGTTAGTTTAGGTGGTCATAGTGAAGATGAATGGATGCTGCTGACTGTAGCTGTTCACCCAAAATGTAAAACATGAAACTGTTTAGCATCAGTTTGGTTGGGTTGGTTCTAATGAAGCATTCATCCATGCTAATAAAATAACCCCAACAGAATACAGAACTATTTCAATTAACAAGCTAATCAAGCCAATAAAACCTGTCGGTACGGCGATAGTGTTTCAGTGCTGTAGTGTAGAGATTAAGGCACCACCAACATCCACAGCTCCTCTGGAGCTGCTGCCAGAGGGACCTCCTGGCTGGCACTGTGGGCTCCCCATCCATGGGAGCTGTGTGCCATTTCTGAAATAAGGATAGCTACAGAGTAGCTATCAGTTAAGCTCAGTTGTGGCTGAGCCTGCTGACTTTTTGCAACACTGAAATACTGTCTTTCTGCCTCTGTCTGTGCCATTACAGCCACCTGGGTGCTCCAGGCAGGGTTGCAACCCCTGAAATGCCCCCAGAGAAATGGTCTGGAGCTGGACAGATTGTAGATAGCCAGTGTAAACCCTCTGGATTCTGGCTTTCCTTCCTCACATAGTTTCAAAAGAGTTTCTCTGGTATGGAGTGGTGAGGAGTCTCTGGGGGTGTCAGGAAATTTCTAGGCAGACAAACAGCACTGCTCAAACCTGGGCTCATCCGTTTGGATGTTCACAGAGCTCCTCTGGAAAGAGGCAGGGCCAGATCCTGGCACCTGCTCTGGTATCCTTCTGCTGTTGAAATGGTGCAAAGCAGCACTGGGGCAGTTTGACCAGCCGGAGCATCAGAAGGTGCTCCAAGTGAATCAAAGGTTGGTAGTTCGAAATATTCCCTTGAAAATGCTCAGTACAAAATCCATAGTCTGTAGCTTGTGAACAAGCTCATCACGAGGCCTGAATACCCTAACCACAGGCCCTGTTATTTACATTCAATTGAAGATGTAGGTCATACAATAGGTTTTTTCTCTTTCCTGAATGGCTGAACACAGAAGGCAGGATCCAATTTTCAGTGCAGCAGACCTGATTACAAATTCAAATTTTTATTTCTTTGAGCAGCTTTTGCAACATTTGCATTGTAATTTGCTGTTTCTGTAAATATGAGAGGTTCATTTGCTGGGATATTCATCCAGAGGAGATGCAAGAGGGCTACAAGCACAGGCGTGGTGAGAGAATGAAGTCTGTGGGTGCCTCTCAGGAGAAAATGGTTTTGTCACATCCGGCAGCTCTTCTCTCTCACCGTTTTCTGCATACATGCAGCTGATGTGTGTGCACCCATCACCATATATTTTTTAATGCCCAGCTGTTATATATATCACATCCTGCTGCTTCAGCAAGGGGCACGGTTCACGCAGAGTCCGCGTTCATCCTTTCAGGCTGAAATCATTCACATCTGAGGACAAGGAGAGAATTTTCCCACCCAAAAGGGAAATGATGTTGCATTACTGAGCAGCCAGCCCAAGTAATAATATAATCTTAGAAAAATGCAGCTCCCTTGAGTAAAGGAAGCTCTGTAAACTTCAGCTTCTCCAAGCTGTTAGTGTAGCTGCTGCCTGTGCTGTAGTAACACTGCTGTCAGACCTGGTTTACTGAAGTGCTCTGAAGATAATGGGGGAAAAAGGGAAAAGGAACCAGTTCTTACTAAAATGAGGACCTCTTGTAAGATCCGAATACTATGAAGTATATAATACAGATTTTAGGACCTTGGGTTACATCCTATACTTGCAGTTAATTTGTTTTTATCTCGGCTGGGTGCTGGAGAGGGTGATGGCCACTCATGGCCATGAAGACTTGGAGAAGGGGCAGGCAGAGCCTGGGTGAGCACAGGGATCAGCTGGAGGAAGGTAAAAGGATGCAAGGTTTCCACTCACTGGGGTCAAAAGCCTGGCTGTATAAAACCAGGGGAGAAAGAAGCTCGTTTTTAGAGCTGTCAGTGTATAGGCAAACCCACGGAAGAGAGACATTTGAGAAAGTTACTCTGTGAGCAATACCTGTGTTTTTTTTCTCTTCTGCTTTCCACAGGATGGGTGGCATTAGTGTCTGCTGCGGTTTATCTTGGGCTCTGTGGGTGCTGTGTACACACAAGTCCCAGGGCTAGGGCATGGACTGAGCCATGGGGATCCCCCTTGTTCTGGGTGCAGCAGCTCCTCAAGCTGGACAATCACTGGAGCCTTCTCTACTAAAGTGCTAGTTTTCACAAAACCTGTAGCAACCTGCTGTCTTGGAGGTCTCTGCCTTCCAGGCTAATTTGTTTTAATGCATGAGATCAAACAAAGCTGTCTCAGGAGCTTCATCCCTTCAGAAAGCAGTATGAAATGTGTGAGATATAAAAATATTATTAAAAAAGTGCCTGAAATGCAAAACCAGGGTGTAATAAACTACAAACTGTTGCTGCTCTCATGCTGCTGCCCCATTCCTCTGTGGCTTTGGATGGAGCTATTTTCAGCTGCCTGTCCTTTGTGCAGGCAGGGCTGTTGAGGAGGGTTATATCTGCTTTTGCATCTGCTGTGCCCTTGACTTGGAGTCATTTGATAAATAGCTTTGCAGTTGGTTACTTAAGCATCTCCCAAGCTGCAGTCAGCATCTCAGTTGTGGGCGAGGGAGCACTGCTGCCAAAAGTCAGGATCTGTGTCAAGAGGCTCCTAAGATATGGCTGTTTTTCCTTAAAACCCCAACTCCTGGAGTTGTCATTACAGGAGAATCACTTAGAGGGGTAGAAAAAGTGTCTGGCTGTTGAGGTGGTAGATAAAAAAGCTTTCCAAAAGTATTGGAAAACAATAGCTGCAAAGCTAGGAGTCACAGAAGAAGCCCAGGTTGGGTGTATTTTAAAAAAAACCCAAAAACTAGCTCAAAGCTGGTCTCCAGAAGCTTTTGTGTCCAGATAGAAGGGTTGTTTCTGACACCCCTGCTTGGCAGGGCTCTGCCACTGCATCTGCAGAAGTGCAACCCTCTGCACTGTCCTGCTTTGCTGGGGGAAGAGAGGGAACACCTCAGGAATGCTGAGGGCAAACCCAGTTGCTCTCTGTCCTGCTGTCTGAATACCTTGTGCAAGTGCCTTGACCTTGGTGGATTGACTCTCCACAGAGAAAAACAAGCTTCATCTGCCTTTTCACTCTTTCCATGAACATGAAGCTGGGAGGACTTTTAAAACGGCTTCTGCAGCATTCTGACTGTGGTCTGGCTGAGGGTGATCATGTCACTTGCACTGTGACCAAATGCTGCACGTCCTTCCCTTTGCCTTGCAGTGTGGACACCCCATCTTGGGCTTTCAATTCGGTGCTTGGAAAAAGCCCTCTGGAAGTGCCATGACCTCTGCAGTTCTTTTGCCAAGGCAAACATGGAGATGTTTGAGAGACCTTTCACACAGTGGTTTGATGGCAACAAGGTTCTTGCCACTGAAGTTTGGGAGAAAATAACCTTTTCTTTTTAACTCTGAGATGAAGTCAGTGGGAAAGGAGTGAGGAAGAATTTTAAGTGGTTTGATAGAAAAGCATGCAAACTGTGCACAAAGGGTTAAGTCAGCAGGGTTAGCTGTTGTCCCAGGGGTACAGCCCAGGCTGCATTTCCCAGAAGACATCGAATTGCACACACACATTTAGGGCGTTTTTCTCAGCATTTTTCAGCGCGCTGTGATGGCAGAGGTTTTGAAGGCTGTTACAGGATCAGTCTGACCTCTCACCTCTATAACCAGGCAGACACTGTGGTAATTTCTGCTACCAGAACCACCCTTATATTCCTGTGAGATCTCTAGAGCATAGAAGAAACCCTGTGCAGGCATTTTGGATTGATGGACAGGCTTCTTTGGTTACCGGTAGTAAAGGAGGGCTCTCTTTTTCCCTGAAGAGCATGCTAAAAGGCACTTCTGCATCTGGAGTGACAAGAGGAATTTAGATCTATGGAGCACAATTATTCACGTCACTGCTTGTTAGGATGCTGGTGTTAACACCCTTCCTCTTGTGGAAAATCTCTTAAGCCCTGAGGACTGATGTGAAACGTCATGCTCTGGTGAACTTTGCTGAAGCGGGGATGAATCACGAAGTTTGACTTACATATATTATCCAAAAGATGCCTTCTCTGATAGCCTAGCAGGAGGGCACTGCTGCTCACCCAGACAGAGTGTCAGGATCTATTTTTGGGGGAGGACAGCACTTTCTTGAGTATGCATAAACTGGGGGGTTGTTGTGGAAGTTTGGATATTTGAGGGGTTTTTCATTTGGCTTTGGTTTCGAGTGCTCTATAAAAGCAAAAGGCAGGTCTGTAAGGGATCTCAAGACATTTCCCAAGGGATCTTGATATATCTCTCCTTGCAGGATCACCCAGAATGGTAGATAAATATACCACTTTTTTAAAAATGAGAAAGGTTTCACTGCATCTCTGAATAACTGTCCTGCTACATCCATGCCACTATGGGTAAGAAAAACTTTCTTATCAGGGAAACTGTAGCAGCTGGTAGTTAAACCTTCTGCAAAGAAATATCCCAGACAAGTGTTGGCTAGGTTTGACCCTGCATTATTTGTAAGATCTCACAAACTGACAAGGTAATTTAGCAGTCTGGGGAGGAAATGCAAAAGGTAACCCTGTCTATTGAACCCATTTCTATCCTGTGATGGGAATGATTTCCAGGAGTGGAAGAATCCTCAGACCAACTGCGCATGATTTGAGTTCCTTGTCAATTGGAATCAAGGACCCTGATTGTGGAGCATAATGCTGCTCTTGTAATTCAGCCTTTATCTTTGTGCTGGAGCTGGGTATAATTGTATCTGTGTCTGGAGGGACAAGGAGAAGGGTTTCAGTGGCTGGTGCTCACAAAGGCATCTTTAGAAACCTTCTCACCCCTGGTACAAGCTTGGTAGGGTTTAAATGAAAATACCCCTGAGTAGCTTTAGCCATTTGAACAGTCATCATTGTTTGATTCAGATTTGGTTACAGGACTAACATCTAAATGTTAATTCTTTTTAGGACATTATCAGCTCTTTCAGCAAATGCAGAATGGGGATGCAGTATTAGACCATCAGCCAACCCTGAAGATAAAGGCCCTTTGAAAGGATGTTTCTTAGGAGGGAAACATAATCAGAGAATGCAGAAAATCATGAAGACAGTCTCTTCTTAGGAACAGGTAGCAAATATGATGCATGAAGAAAGCTAAATGAACCAGGAGGCTTTTAAATTGGGGAATGGGAGTAACAGCAATTCTGTGGCCTCTGAGGACAGTCCCCAGCATGCAGTCAGAGATCTTCATAATCCTGTCCTGCAAAGTGCTGGTACACCTGGAGATTGTAGGGTGTTGGATAAGCTGTGTCACACGCTGGGTTAAGACTGAAGTTGATGGTGACTTGATGGCATGGACGTGCCAAGATATGTGGTTGCTCTGTGCTGGATAATCTGTGTCTTTGTGCAGGCAGGTGGGTTTTAGGCACAGATTTGGGTCCTCTCAGTTCTCTGCGCTGCCTTGCTCACCACACCGTGCCCGTACGCATCGAGGCAGGATGTGACCTGACCACGGCTCCCTCTGAGCCCTCAGTGGCACTCAGTGACAGCTCAGAGGGTGACAGCCCAGTCCTGCCCTTCTCCAGCACCCATTCCCACTGCTGGCCACATCTGAAAGAAGGTGTCTGTTTTTCAACCTCCCCAAGACAAGTGCAGAAAGGCACTGGATGTGGTAAAGCCCTTCCGCCGTTCTCAGAAAGGAAACCAACGTGTGACTGCGGGGGCAGTGGCAGAGCGGTGCCGGGTGTGGGGCGGCACCCCTGTTCCAGCTGCCCGCAGTGCTGCTCCTCTGCTTGTCAGAGGTGACCGCTCTGCCAGTGCCAGCGGGGAAGGCCTGGCTCATCCCCTGGAAGAAGGAGGTCCGGCGCCATCCTGAGCGCTGCCACCGCTGCTTCCGGCGGCAGATCGGCGCGGTGTCATCTAGGAAATGCGATTTAGATCATCATCCTTTCGCAGCAGATGGGGGAAGGGAGGTGGGGGCCCTTATCTCTGCTGGGGATTCATTTCTCTTTAAGCTGCTTTATTTATTTTTTTTTGCCTGTTTGCATTTTTCTCCATCCCTTCACAAGGCTCACTGCCCCTTGCTGGAGGGTAGGAGCCACGAGAGCATCCATGGTTCCCACTGCCCTGCCTCCTACCCTTCAGCTGGGTGTCAGGCTTGGGCTACCTTCGCATTTCCCCTGGGATGGGGTTGCATTTCGCTGGTCTACATGGAGGGAAGAATCCACTGAGCCTTGCATCTGCATGTCACCAAATGGCATCTACCAACTGGCAGTCTGATGATTTTCCTGCATCCAACAGGGCTCCTTATCCTTCTCATCCCCACAATGTCCTTGAGAAGTTGCTCAATTCCCAGGCTGGTCGTCATCCCTAGTGTGACTCCCAGCCAGCAAAGCTCTTTGGCATGTGCTAAATGTTAAGCACGGGGAATAGTTCCCTGGGGAGCTCTTCTTAAGTACATTGCTGGAGTGAGGCTCTGGTCAATTCACCTGGACCAAAGCCCACCTGCATCAGTGAGCAGCGTGGCTGGGCCCCCAGGGACTCATGGCAGTCCCTGGCTGCTCCCAGCATCACCTCTCAGCATTGCAGCACCCTTTTCCTACTCCTTCCTCCATCTTCCCAGTTATTTATTGTGCCTTCCTGGATATGGGAAGCAGCTCCTGGGCTCAGACCACTTTGGAGCAGGGACTTGTGGTTTTGTTTCCTGAGTGGGATGTGAAAATACAATCTTGTTTTCACCTGGGTCTGCAAAGGGCTGAGCCCTCAGCCCCTGAGGCAGATGTCTTTTGCCACACATCTGCTTGGTACTGCCTGGCATTGCTTTTTGATAGGCATTGAGGTTTCTTGCAGAAAAACCTGTGCTTCAGCTCATAGTCCTTGTGGTTTTGAGTAAAAACCCAGGTAATCACAAATACCAATAGTTTGGGTGTTTTTTTTCCCCTGCAAGTTCTGTTTAAGTCAAATACAAGTCACTGAACTTATATTGGGAGTAAATAAGCTACATGGAATGGCTTTAGTTATCATGAGGTCACACAGAATGAGCTAATGCTCCCTTCTGGCCTGGAAATTGGACTTTTCAGACAGCAAAATTTCATCCTGCAGGTTCTAAGCCTCTAGCACCTTTCCTTACAGGAGAGCCCAAGCCCCAGGTCTGTGTGGTGCTCAGTCCCTCGTAGAGATGCTCAGCCTTTATCACAAAACACAGCCCTGCTTGGGGGCAGGGTTCTTATATTTCCAGTTTAAATGAATGTGGGCAGCTGCTGGGGGGTGAAAGCCATCCCATGGATTGTGATGCCCGGCTGACAGGCAAAGTGCAATCAATCTCTCCATAACAGCAGTGAACTTGCTGCCCTGGAAATACTGACCCCTGTGAGATTTTCACAAGCTGCAAACCTTGCAGACAAATTCCAGGTTTCTAGAACTATTTGTGTGAGAGGTCTGGAGAAAGAGCCACGTTAGAAATGAAGTTGTGTGCTTGCAGAAGCTGACAGCAGCATGGTCCTGCTCCCTCCAGCCTCACCAGCCTGTTTCTTTCCACTTCACCAGCACTGTACATACCACCATGGATTTTTCTTTTTTTTTTTTTCCCCATCTTTTTTGCAGCCAGGATGTTTTTTCTTGCCTTTTTATTGTTCCAGTGACCTAGCAACTCCACTTTGGTGGAGCCCTGCCAGGAGACTTCCTCCCCAAGCCGTCTGATAGTCTCCAGCAGCACTGCCCTCGGATGGGAGCAGAAGTTAAAATGACACCAGGCTGGGTCCCTGTGTGGCTTTTGCTCTGGCTTCATGGGTGCTGGTGAGGGCAATGTTGCATTCCTGACTAGAAAAGCTTCCAGGGGACTTTAAAAAACCCAGAAAAAGGAAGGAGAAGCGATGCTCGGGTGACATTTTCTGTAATAGTTCTGCAGGACATTATAGAAAAGCCTGGGGGGTTTTAGAAGTGAATTTGCTGATGCTGTGATTTAGCATTTGGAATCTATGGTGCAGGCAGGGTAGCTGGGGACATTTCAGCATTGCAGGGTTGCAGGAAAGGGGATGGAGAGGAGGTATGAGTGCTCAGAGAGCTGTGCAGTTAGGGATTTTTATTTGGGCTTAGTTTTATTGATGTTTACTAAAAACAGTAAGAAAGAAATCCCCTTGCTAAGTGCTTCTGGGACCTGTCAGCTGGTGCTGCCTTCACTCTGCCTTGGGCCTGCAGGGCCTTTTCTCACATTAATGCTGGAGGGACTCTTCTAGGGCAGAATATAAACAAGCTGTCAAGCAAGAAAATATGGCTGAGTTTGGCTTTCAGCTCAAGAAAGGCAATCAGGACATGGGGTTTGAGGCACTGGAGGTTCAATCTCCGATGGATGGATGGATGGATGGATGGATGGATGGATGGATTCAGATTTTACTGGAACCTCAGCATGGTTATAGTTTTTTTCAGCAGTATGGTAAGAAGTGGCTTATCCCTGTTGGAAGTGGAATTTTATATAAAAGTGTTTTTCAAAAAGTGTTTTTCAAAGACTTGATGATGATAAACCAGGACTTTTTTTTTTAATTCAGTTGCTAAAAGCTGTTTAAAAACAAAAGTTTATGAAAAGAGGTTCAAGGAGCAGCCCTGAGCTAGTGGTTTTCAGGCAGCACAGGTGGTCCCATGGATCCGCGTGGTCTCAGGGATCTGTGGATTGAACCAAACTGCCCAAGAAAGATGAGTAAGAAGCTTAGGATTTCATGGGCTTGAGCTGGTGATCTGGGAGCCTGCACCTCCCCAGGGAAATGTTTAAGACACCAAAACAAAGAGGCTGTAAACCTCTTGATAAGCAGAACAATATCCTGTCCCTGCGCTGCGCAGGTTTTATCCCAGTTGTGGGCAGTCCATATGTACATATCCTGTGCTTTTGGAAAGGATCACAGATTTCTGTGTACTCTTTATTTTGGAGAACCTGTTTCCTTGCTTTAGGGTGCTGGTTTTAAGAGCAGTAATTGGGTCTTTTTTTAATTTTTAGTGGCATCTCTGAGCATCAGCCTCTGGAATGTTGAAAAAAAGTATAGGAAGCAAAAATGGCCTCTAGCGTCCTCTGAGGTTTTACAGGTCCTGGAGGGGAGGTGGTGTGGAAATGCAGAGTGGTTTTGTGTCATAAAGCAGATCTGCAAGCAGGGTGCCCTGGCATGGCACTGGAGTGTCTGAGGACATGCTGATGTCCCCACGCCTGGGGGCACCCATCGCTGGAAGTGGCCAAGTGGGCATTAACCCTGTGGGCATTCAGAGCTTGCAGGAGCTGCTGCTGGCATTAAACCCCCATCACCTTTCTTGAGCTGACTTATTAAAGTTCTAGGCATCTTTGTTGCCTGCATAAATCCTTCCTATTGTGGTTAAAATGACTGAAGGTCCTGAGAATTGCTGTCCTGCTCTGCCTGGGGCCCAGTGGGGAGAGGATGAGGAGCTGAAGGAACAGAGCAAGGCACTGCCAGGGAATGTGTCTATAGGGTACTGCATCCAAACCAAACCCCCAAAAGGGTGAGAGGCTCTGGCAAGGCTTCTGCACCTCTTCTCTTCCCTATACACCTTCTCTTGCCACCTTTCTTAATCCAGATGGAGTAATTCCTTGTGTTGATATTTAAAAATTAGCAGAACAGGGTTGACTGCATGTGGTTAAAAACCTCTTGCATTTTTCCCCGCACTTAGTGCACACGAGGGACCTTTCCCAAGCAGTATTATCAGCGTGTTTACGTTCAACTGACCCATCTCAAGTATGAATTTTTTTTAAGCTCCATTTCAGCCTCCCCCTGCTCCCCCTCCCCGCCTTGAACTTCTTCTTTCAGAGCAAGAACAAGGAAGGAAATTGAAAATCCCAGAGAGCCTGGACGGTCCAGATTTAGGGCTTTAGCTTTTGTTCGCACAAACTCTCTTGGCTCCTAACCGGCCTCCACCCATGATCCCGACATCCGCAGCAGCCGCTCAAAACAGAGCCCAGCGCCCGCCCCGGCAGGGACCGCAGCCGCCGCTGCCCCGGCTCTGCTCCCCGCTTTTCTCCCGCGCAGCCTGCCTGTCCTCCGAACCTTTCCCTACAGCCAGCGAGGAGTTTTCTAAGTCGAGATGAGTTTTTTCTCCCCGCCGCGAGCCTCGGATGATGTTGAGATTATGCAACGTTAGCAGATGTGGGGTTTACAATTATAGCTGCCTGTCCTCGGGAGGAGCCCGCTTTAGCTCCACGCGCGCTCCGCTCGGCATGGGATGCTCCCGGGGTGGCCCGCAGCCCTGGCAAAACAACCGCTGCATGGGCGGTTCCATTCCCATTCTACCGGGAATGCTCCCCAGGGAATTCCCACCCTCCCGAGGAGGGACTGCTCCGGGTGAAGGGCCGCTCTGGACAGCCAATCGACTGCTCTTGGCTACCCTTCTGCGCGAACTCGGATTAAATTTGTGTTCCCCGGTCAAGATAGTATTTTTCTTCCCCTCCAGGGGAGAAAATCCCGTTTGCAGGGAAGCAGTGGGGCGGGGATAGCTTGTGGCGTGCCTTGGCTGGCTGCAATCTCCTGACAAATGCTGCCTGTAGGGATGCTCTCCTGGCATTAGCAGGATGCGTCCCTCCTCCCTCCCTGCCCTAAGTTGTCCGTGTGCAATCACAGCCACTGCAGAAAACTTGCATTATTATGCTTTTTGGTGTTGTGCTGACCCATGGTCGAGCATCACCTAAACGCTGCCTTGGTCACAGCCATCTCTGAAACAGGGCAATCAATGCCTGTGCTCTGTCAGGGATGGAGACAGAAAATTGTTGGCCCAAAAGAGATTTTTCAGGAGTCTCACAAGGTAGATATCCAACTGCGCTGCCAGGGGCAAGCCCAAAGCCTTGAGAAATCGGCTGGAACTTGATCTGTTTGTCCTGGCTGAGCTATAGAACTCGGCTCACAGCAAGCCACGAACTTGTTATGCTTGCAAAGAAAAAGTAACTCTGAGCCTCGACCTGTCTGGTGAGCATCACTGCTAGTTTTAACTGGGAAGGAAAACACCGATCCAGTGGGTGGCAGGGTTTTGTGCTGGAAGTCAAATATTTCTTAGTGGCTGTGGTTATGTGGAGTTAAACCATGCAAAGCTGTTGGCAGCTTAGGATGTGACAAAATTGTTAGTGACAGATCGGTTCCTCAGCTAAAGAGCCACTCTGCTTTAAGCCTTTAATGCATCAGGGGAGGCCAGATGGTCCCATGGGGATGTTTTTGGAAGAAGTTTGATCTGGTCCATCCGCTCCAGAGAAGGGTCGTCTTTGAAGTCTTAGTTTCTGCAGGCAAATCAAAGAGGATATTGCGGTTATCTTGCACTTCTGGCAGGCTTGATGGATGTGAGATTTCATGTCTATTTTGTTGAACAACACGATTTTTTGGGGTTTCCTTACTACATACTGTGGGTTGGATTTTCCAGCGCAGCTTATGCTTTGCACCCACTGATCTGGGGAGCTGAGCCCATGTTAGCACGAGGTTTTCCTCCCTGCACCAGGACCTGGTGTACCTTGCAGGGCAGAGTTAAAAACGCCAGATGACTCTAAAAAGCCTGTGTAAATAATACCTTCTTATTCAGTCCCTCCACTGCCTGGCTGCACTCAAAGCCAGGTTTGCTGGCGCCCACAATGAGGGGAAGGGTTTTGCTTCAGTTTATTCCCAGCAGCTCTGCAGAGCCAAAAGAGGATAGACAAAACTCTGAGGTGGATTTGCAGGGCAAACAACCACCAGACAAGCAAACAGCAGTGTTTTACTTTTGAACTGGTCTCATTCAATCAAGGAACATAGCTGAAGGCACTGCTTGCTGGCATTTCCAGGGTTACTTTTTAAGAAGTGGCAATGAAATGCCTGCTGCAGTGTCATGCTGTATATTTTAGCCTGCCTGTCCAGAGCCCTTGTTGACAAATGAGTTGGCAACCTGAGAAAGCAGATTTCCCTCTGTCTATCCTCATACCCCAAGGGTTTCTTTAAGCATCTGCTGCTTTGCCTTCTCTCCATGCAGCAAAGCTGGCCACGGGCTTTCCAGTCAGCACGGGCTGCACAGCTGAAAGCTTTTAGAGAGAGGGGGATGGAGAGAAATTCAGTGCACTGCCCTCCAGCACAGCCGCATTTTTCGGGGCTGCTATAAATGGACTTGTGGGCTACAATTACAGGCTGAATATTGGCTCGCAAATGAACGTAATAAGCATCCCCTGCCACTTCCCATTCCCTTGTCCCTCTGGTGAGGACCAGAAGCTTGTCCCATGAGACAGGAGGTGGCTCACAGTGTGCTCTGGGTGGCAGTGGCTGCTCGGCATCTCAGCCACTGTGAGGACTGCCAGTAAAGGTACTCTGGGGGCTCTGGTCTACACCAGCTCTTGTCTCCTTGGCCCACATGGATCTCAGACTCCCAGGATGAAATACAGACTGTCCTACCTACCCCTCTATTTTTTGGTGAGTTCCCACTGAAGCTATTGCAGATGGACAGAGGACGCCACTTATGAAATTGCCACCTCTGTTGTGGCAGGTACAGCAACTCCAAAGAAGATTTACAAGACAAGGAGGAGGTGCCCCATAGATATTTCTCTTGAACACACAATTTTCTTACAGAAAATGTTTGGAGGCCCAGAACAGGTTTAGCCTTCAAAATCAGAGCTTTTGGGCAGAGACTGACTGCCCTTAGCTGCTGCCTGTGGATGCCATGCACATGACAGAGACTGCATCTTGGTTGTAAGGGAGGTGGACAAAACAGGGACTTTGCCCTTTCAGATTTTGACTTGCTTTGACTTCTTTTGGGCTTTGAAGGTCATCTGAGGCTGCAGTGCCAGCCAAGCTTTGGGACTGTGACATAGATGATGGCTGCTGGTTTTTGTGTGAACTGATATGCAGGGAAATCCTCACAGCCCTGGGTGGTACCATAAGCTGAAAACCCTGATTCCCCAGACCACTACTCATGCACAATCTTCTTCTTCATCTTGTTTCTCATATTCTGATAGGCATTAATGTTAGAAATGCCAAAATATTTCATCATCTTGGGCTGCTTTGGCACCTGGGTGGGCCATATAATCCACACCATACATTGATCTCCTCTGTCCCCAGGGCCTCATGGTGGCTGGGTGGGTTATACTGACCCTCCTGATTGCCCTGCAATTCTCAGCCAGCTTCATGCCAGTTCTCTGGAGGTCATGGGATTTGAGGTCATGTGTCCAGCAAACTCTGGCCAAGTGGAGAGAGGGGAAGAGTTGTGGGGCCCTCTCCCCTCCCGTCTTACATTCAGAATGGGGCACATGGACTGGGCTGGGTTGTCAGCTCCAGAGACCTTCATACTCCTCCCATGGACCCTACACTGCAAGTATTTACATCAGTTATTTAAGACTTTCTTTTTGCTCCTTTCAAAATTTATTTCACCTAACACAAAAAAATCCTGAGGGCACTGAATTGAGTTAGTCTTTTGCACAGAGGTGGGTTGTAGTATTGTGTCCTGCAGACCAATCTAGTTTCCACTGGTGCAAATTAAAAAATAAATTTCATGTCTGCGTTTTGATTATGCAAAATTTTTCTCCAGTGCAAGTAAATGAGCTCAGATCTTGGCCTTGGTGTTACAGCAGTGAGCTGAACCTGCACATCAGTGCTGATGGGACCTAAGTTTTTTTCTGGTCTTTCCTTTTAGTCATTGAAAGCAGCCATCAGGAGAGAAGTTCAAGCACGGAGATAAGGACTCCTGGTGCTCCTGTGGGGCTGGTGACGATGCTGCCTGGGAGCAGGGAGCGGGCATCGCTGCCTGCCAGGCACGGGGTGGTGCCAGCAGCAAGCAGGGCCACGGGGCATGCTGGCCCCCCTGCCAGGGATGGGGACATCACCCCTCCACGAGCAGGATCCCCAGAGAACCCATCTGCTGGGACAGTGACCCACCTGCGCACCCACAGCCATCCTCCTGGTGAGTTGTATGGGTGTGAGAGTCCCTGTTTGCTGTTCCTAGCCCATGGACTGAGCCTAGCCAGTGGGTTGGGAAGTATTCCTGCCCCTCACCTAGAAAAGCAGATTTTTAAGAAAAATCCAATCTCAGGAAAGCTGGGCTTTTCTTTTTTAACGTTACAATGAAGATGATTCTTAGGAGCTGCCGCTGTTTTTCACCACCCAGCAGTACCCAGTTCCTGCCCACCCACTGAGCTCAGGGGCTGTGCAAAAAGCAGAGACCCCCAGGAGTCCCCACACCTCCTCCCAGCAGGAACTGAGCCATCGCAAGCCCAGCCTAGGTCATAAGAACTCAGCTTAAGGATTCCTGACCAGCTGTGATGATGATTTGTGCCTGAAGTCCTTACGTGGAAATCCCGCAAGTGAGCACTCACTTTTGGGCTTGTTCATAATCTTCAGTTATCAGTAAACCAGTGTGCTCTTTTGAGCATGAACTTAAGTCAAGGCCTATTTCCCACAGCAGCAAGACAAAGCTGTACTGATTGTCCTGTCCCTGCCTCAGTTTTTTTCTTAATATCCCCAGCTGAAATAAGATATAAGCATAGAGGCTTTCTTTAATTTTTTTGATTCCTTGTTTGTTTTGGTTTTTTTTTTTTGCTTAGGGACTAGAATATGGAGCTGGCATGCCCAGGCTGCCAGCTATGGGCTGTTCTGGCACCAGCTCCTTACTGCCTTCTGCATTTTTAATGTCTCTAAAAAAATTCTGTTTCTTTTGCCATGCACAAATGATGACAATGTTTAAAATGCCATTTTTTTTTTTGGCGACAGAAACCCTCTGTTCCCATCAATCCCTCCTGCAGTTAAGCTGTGCCCTGTTAAACAGAGGAAACATGAGGGATGCAGCTGTGACCCTTCCTATTGCATGTGTTAGGGCTGGGTACCACTGCAGGTGATGCTGCTGCCACTCAGCTGAGACAAAAGAACTTTTCCAGGTGAACATGACCTCTCCCCCTATTGCTTTCCAGACCCTGGAAGCCGTCACCATGCTGCAGGAAGGCAGGGGAGAGGCAAGAGGGCTCTGGCTTCTCCCAACACCCCTGCAGCTGCCGAAGGCACAACACAGGGCTCGGAAGCCACCGGCACCGCTTCGGCTGAGGGGACGCGGGGAGGGCAGCATGGGGTCTGGAACATGTCAGGGGTTGACAACAACGTGAGCACTGTGCTGCTGCCTTCATCTTCAGAATCTCATCACCCAGGTGAGCCATCCCAGTTCAGCCTAGGAACACTGAAGAAGTGTTCCAACACCTGGGAACAAGGTGAATGCTGTTCCCCAGAGCAGCCAGCATCGGTTAAGCCTGGTTCTCCTGTGCTGTAGAGCTTTGTGGATCCAGCCTCACCATGCACTCAGGGCAGTTTACTGCCTTGCTTTATATACAAGCATGAAGAGAAGAATCCATGTGGTTTCTCCTGACATTCAAAATTATAAATTACTTGGTACAGCTTCCAGACACAAAGTTTCTGTAGGCACAGTACAGGCAGGGATGCTGAGGGGCATGGGAGGAGTAGCAGTGTGGAATGGTGTGTGGGCAGCTAAACCTATCTCGGGGCTCTCATCTGCTTTCCCCCATTGCCTTGCAGGCACTGACAGCCTCTCTCAACCGGTGAGCAGCTGGATGGGCACAGGGCTGGGCAGCAGCCCTGCCATGGGCACTGCAGCTGCTTCACCCAGCCCCTTGGGGAGCAGCCCCAGCACTGCCCTCCCTGGCCCCCCGGGACAGCCCCAGGCATCCTCCCAAGCTTCAAGTACCCAGACTGGTGCAGACCACATCATGCTACACCCCAGGGGTATCACGGGGAACTCTACCAGCCCTTTGCTGACAGCATCGCCTCTCACGGACAGCACTTTCGGAGGTGAGCCTCGCTGGCCTTTGTTTCATAGTTTTAAAAAGCCATTTTATAGTATTTGCTTTCTTGAAGCAGAGGAGATGCTCTGCTTTGCATGCGCTCTGTTTTTTATTATTTGGATGGTTAGCTGAAATCCCCTGCTGAAAGCAGGAAAAAGCAATGGAAAAAATAATTTCATCCAATCCCCCCAGCATTTTCCACTTAAAAAAAAATGAAGTTCTTTGGATGTTATCACAGTGTTTTCTGCAGGGTGGATGCCTGCAGCTGTGAAATATCTTCACTGGGCCAGTGCCAGCTGCAGAGCAAGGGCAGCTCTGAGCCCCATCTGACCTATGCCCAAGTGGTGACAGAGAGGGGTGGGAGATTGGGAACCCACACTTGTGACCACACAGGGTGGGTTTGCCCTCAGCTAGACAGGGTGAGATGCCTGTGCTGAACAACTTGCTCAGGGTAACAAACCTGAGATCCCTGGGCTCCATGGCTTCCCCTTGCTTGCTCTGCAGCAGCCAATTTCTGGAGTTCCCAAAACCAGAGGCTTTGCCCAGCTCCCCATAAATACTGAAAACCTCAGTGTTGCCAAATCCTTATCCTGGGCCCAGGGCTTTTCAGGAGCAAACACATCTCCAGGGTTCTCACACTGACACATCCCTTCCGTCTGTCACAGCTGTTGGGAGCAGCAGTGGGGCTGCAGGAATCCCAAGATCCAGTGTCCGAAGGACAGTGCCCCACTGAGCCCTGGGATGTGTAGTGAGCTTCAGGCTCATATGGGAATGTGGATGTGCTTAGGTTTCCTCTCTTTGCTTTTGATGCTCTGCTCAAGCCACAAAAGAAAGAAAAGAAGAAAAGAAAAAAGCCTGAGCCTATTTCCAGCAATATTAGAGCAAAGGTGGGATTTAAAGGCAAATCCCTGCGGTCCTTGTCCTGTGGGGTTTCCTGCTGTCTGGGCCACGCCACTCTCACAAAGCCTGGCAACAAGCCCTGGGTTTTGTGCGAGGTCCTCCTGCGGTGAGGGGAGTCATGCCTTTCCAAAAGAGCACTTTGTCCAGATTGAAAACTTCCTATGCTCAATATCTGTATGTGCGCCGTAAGCATCTGGGAAGAAAATGGATCCATCTGTTTATAATTTCATATGTATAAATCCATTTTTTTATTGTACCATAGCCGTTGGAAGCAGCTACCAGCCATCCAACAACTCAGCTACGGAGAGGTTGGGTTCGGATTTCCCCACCACCAGCATCTCCATTGCCACAACAGCCACCAAGGGTGGAGAGAGGACGTTAAGGTCCCTGCCAGCCAGCACCAGGCTGGTCACCACGGCAGAGGTTTCCACCTCTGGGACTGAAATCACCAGCTCGTCAGCCCAGAGCCAGACCCCTGGGATGTCTGTGGGTGCCCAAGGTGATGCAGGCAGAGGTGTCACAGACCTATTGCTCACAGGCTTGCCATCTGCTTCAGAAAGTGCTTCAGCAAGTGAGTTTTGATAGATAGCTGTATACCTCAGAACTCTTATTTAAAGACTCTTTATTAACAAAATACATCCTTTTTATTTTAAAGCAAGGAGGAATAATATTGTATTTGGCACATTCTGTACATTTAAAAACATTTCACAGAAATGAAAGTATGGATAAATATTATTCTTGTTGGAAGGGGAGGACAGATTTTCCTTGAAAACTTACAGTTGAATTTTGCAAGCTATAACTTCAGCAGTTCCTATTTAGAGACCACTTTTCCCCCTATGTTAATGATTTCCCAGTATTAAATATTTCCGTATTGAATATTCACACATGCATTGTCTACATCTACTGATAGTGGGATGAAACCTACCCAGCAGTTTTTATTTATGTTTAAGCAGTTTTGTCTTTCTTTTCTCCTTTTTCAGCTTTTAGCAGCCATTATGAACTCTCCAAGAGCATCCCAGATGCAGAAGGGGCGACACTGCACTTGGACATCCAGGATGCTGACATGTCCAGCACAGCAGTGGGGACACTGATGTCCTCAGAAAATGGCCACGCAGCTGGGATGATAAGGGACTCTGCCACCAGCACCAGCCCTACAAGCTCTTTGGGCAAGACCTCCTCTTCCTTGAGGACTGGGACACATCATCCCAACAGCTCACAGGAAGCCACCGATCTCCCAGGCCCTCCTGGGGGTCCTGTGCTCACAAGCTTCCCCTCTGCCTCTGAAGATCCTTTCCGAGGTAAATTTGTTAGTTTGAAAGCTGTCTGCTTTGGGGCTGGGGGAAATTTCACATCCCTGAGCTGTTTTTCTTCAGATATGATCATCAGTCATTATTGGATACATGGATGTTTTTATTACTGGCTGCACTGAGCTGGCAGTGGGGTGGGTGGGAAGGGGGAGAGTGGAGCTCAGCTTGTGGGTGAAAAAGTGGAAAACTTTGATGGCCTAATTACTAGTGAAACTCCTGTCCTGGGAAGAACATTGGTAAGAAATACGTCTACACACTTTCCCTGCCAGAGACTGTTGCCGGGGTTTTGCAGCTGTCACCTGGTGCTATATCTGCCATGCAGGCTGGTCTGTAGGATGTGGGTTTGAGATTTTTTTTATGGCTTTTTGTAAGGCACATCTGCCTGTATTTAAGAGAATCACCTCTTCCCAGAGAAACACCTTCAGTTTCTCAGTGGGCAGTGTAGAAATGGGTGCTGAGCAAACAGTTGTATGTATAGCTCTGTATGCATAAATCAAACCTGGTTTGATTGTGTCCTAGGTGTCAGAAGCAGCCACCAGCCAATGGCAGAGGAAGGCTCCCTCAATTCCTCGGCCACCAACACTCCCATTTCAGCCACGTCCAGCGGTGGTGGGAGGCCGCCCAGGTCTGCCTCGGGAAGCAGCAGCCGCTGGACAGCAGCCAAGGGCTCCACGTCCAGCAGTGCCACGTCCAGGACCTTGGAGATAACCCAGTCCTTGTCCACGTCTTCTGTGAGAGACACCTCCAGAGCTCAGGGGTCCACAGGAATGACAGATTTCACCGAGGTGGCAGACTCTTCCCTAACACGCTCTCGCTCTCCTTCGGAAGGTCCTTTCCCAGGTGAGCTCACTTTAGAATTGAAATATCATTTTTCTTACAAGCCAAAGGAAGACTTCCTGCAGCTTGCACTTGCCTGACTCTTTCCTGCTATGTGGAATACACTGTTTGGAAGGATGCAGTGTGATTTTGTCTTAAATTATTCAGCTCTTTCCTGACCAAAAAAATGTGCTTTAGATTTTTTACAAAAAGGGCACATGTGTGGAAAGTTTCATTATGCCAAGAAAAATAATTGACTTACAAATCAGTCTTTTTTCTACTATCTCCAGTTGCTATCTCCGTGTTACAGACAAGAGAACTAAGCAAGTGAGGATTAGTTCATGTCCCTGTGATCCCAGGAATCAGACTTCAGCTCCTACCTTCTGTCCTACTTCTTGGATCATGCTGCTTCTCAGAATTTAAACCAGCTCAACAAATTTAAGGCAACTTTGAATGTGGTCTCTGAGGTCCTTCATGCTGCTGTTTGGTCACAGTCCCCACTGTGGTTCTGAAGGGGTCTGATCCCCCTGATACTGTTTCTTCAAACTTCTCTAAGACCTTCACACTGCTCAGGGTAGTGCTTTGTCTGAACTGATTTCCAGGCTTTTCTGTGCTGTCACGATATTTGTTCTAGCAGCATGGAGTGCAGTCAGGCACATAATGGTGAAATCAAGTGCACAGCCTTAAATTTTCAACAATTTTTATATAATAGCACTTTTGTCAGCATCACACTATTTTTTAGAAGACAAATTTTTGCAGGAAGGATTTACATCTTTGGAAATTGACATCTCATATTTTCTACTTGTGTTTGTGTACTTGCTGCCTCTGGGTGCCATTGGAAGAAAGCTGATTTTTATTTATAGTTTCATATGTGTAAAAATGTAAATTGTTTCTTTATCACATTTTAGCTACTGGAAGCTACCATGTGTCATTCAGCATCCTATCAACAGAGAGAAGAACCAATCTCCCCACCACCCTCACCTCTGTTTCCACAACAGGCACCAAGGATGGAGGGAGGATGTTAAGGTCTCTGCCAGCCAGCACCACACTGGCCCAAACAACAGAGATTTTCACCACTGGCACTGAAAGCATCAGTTCTCCAGGCTATTCCCAGTCTTCTTTGGGAACCCAGGGTGGTGGTGGCAGAGGTGCCTCCCTGTCGTCTGTGAACCCATTGCTCACAGGCTCACCATCTGCTTCAGAAAGCACTTCCCCAGGTGAGCTCTGACCACACATCAGACACCCACCTGCATGCAGAGTGAGGGCATGCTAGAAGGTGCTGGATAATTTCAACTTCCACAGAAAAACACATTATCTGTTCCTTACATTTAGCCACCAGGAAAACCCAGCCTTACTGCCAAAGCAGTCTGGCCTCAAGATTTGCTGTGTTTTCAGGGACAGCACAATTTCAAGACTGCTCCATTGGCTGTGTTCATACCAGCAGAAGCAGCAGCAGTCGTTCCTTACTCCCACCCCGCAGTGCAAAGGCAGTATTTACTGATCTCATAGTAACCTGCATGCTTTCTTTTGAGTACCAGGGATTTGGGTGCTGTGTACCCTTTCCTTCACTCATTGTGGGTGCAGAGGTGACTGTGGGTGTCTGGTGCCCAGGTCAGGCCTGTGGCACTGGGAGCAGCACCCAAGGGAAGCAAACACAAAAGTGCTCCCATAACTTGTTCCTAGTGCCCTCTCCAGGGTGCCCCATTGTGAGCAGCACCTCCTAGCACGGGAAAGAACTATGCCTTCACAGTTAGCATTTTCCACAGAATTGGATTTTCTGCCACATTCTCTCTGTGCCCTCAGACTGAGATTGTTGATGGAAGAGAGAACACCTGCCTATTGATAGTGTAGGGTGCATAAATCACTTTGCTTTGCTCTTTCTCAGCAGACAAGACCTCAGTAATGGGAGGACACCTGCCTTTCACCAGCACACCCAGCATGGTGACAGCTACGGCCAGTGAGGAGAGCAGCACAGTGCCCGTGTTGGACACCCGTGGAGCTTCCAGTGCCACGGGGAGCTCCGCTCCCTCTCCCCCCCACACCAGCACCCTGGACACGGTCCTGCTGTCCTCATCGGCAGCAGAGCTTGGGAAGCAGAGTAATGTTTCACAGAGCAGTGCTGGACTCAGTGAGCTCCCAACAAAGCTGCTGCCTGCGTTTTCTCCCAGCGTTTCTGTGCCTTCACCTTCAGCCACACTCTTCATCCACAAGGAAGGGACATCTCAAGCCCCAGGTAGCCGCAGCACGTGGAGCACAAAAGCAGAAAGCCTCACATCTCAGCTGGACACAGCTGGGGACATGCACACCAGCCCCGACCTGTCCTCCACGGCACGGCCTCGAGTGAGACATGTGTCATCTGGCCAAGCGGGGTCCCCAGAGCCCAAGGTCACCCTTTCATCCAGGGTCTTCACCTACTTCTCAGCTGCTGCTGAACCTTCCAGTGAGTTTTTCTGAACTCTGGGTTAGCATTTGACTGCCTCTCCCTTCCCCTCCTCTGTAGGATTGGTACGACACAGCTGTTGCAGGTGTCATGGGCAGTATTTATAAGTGGTGGTGGTTCTGCCCAGTGGTGGTACCAGCATATATCTGCAGCTGCTGATGCCTAACAAGAAGGGTCTCATTCTTGAGACGTGTAGCTTGTTGCTGTAGGACACATCAGCTGCCTGTCTGGGTTGGGGTGATAGTTATAAATGACATAAACATACCATTATGACTCTGATGGTACTGCTTCCTTGGTATTTGGACTGTCCTGTCTGCCCTGAGATGATAAAATCAGATGCCTGCTTTTCAATCCTTTTCCAGCTATTGGCAGCAGCCATCACTCCCTAAGCAGCTCAGGTGCTGAGAAGAGGATGTCCAGCCCCATCACCGATCCCGTGGGCCTCACGCCTGCGGGTGCTGAGGAGAGGATGCTGCACTCAGTGACAGATGGCACATTGGCCAGTGGCATGGAGAGCTCTTCTTTCCATGCTGAAGCTTCCAGCTCTCCAGGGCCATCTGAGCCAGCACTGGTGGAGGAGGGCAGGACAGCCAATGTCTCCACCAGCAGCAGGGGTTTCAGGGGCATTGCGACGGAGACGGCCTTTGTACGTTCTGCCAAGATACCCACTTACTCTTCCTTCCAAAACGATCTCACAAGTAAGTTGCTGTCTCCTGGTGTACATTTGGGGGGAATTCACATTGTCCTGTGTTTTAGTATGTTGTGCTTAAAGTTCTTGTTCATTGCTACATTCAGTACCACCTATGGGTTCACTCATCTGTACCACCTATGGGTTCACTCTGGGGATGTTTCCATCAAAGGACTCAAAACCAGACCCCACACAGATGGGGAACTATTCCAGAAGTAGAGCCATAAACCCTCCTGTTTTTATGGCTGCACTACTTTTTTTTGCATCCTAACTGGTTTCTTTTGGGTGTTGCTTTCAGAAGTGTTTCGTGATGACCTAAGTCAGCTGTAGAATTAAAACAAATTTTCAACACCATTTTTAATTTTTTTAAAGTTAGCAGAACTTAGCTGTACATCCTGAAATTGGTATTATAAGATTGATTGCAACTTTTATTCTAAATAATCTGAATTTTTCACAGGCTGATGTGCAGCAAAGGTGTCATTTAGGTTTTCCTGGCTTCAAAGTTTTGAATCACTGGGTTCATGATAAGCTGCAAATTAACATAATGTAATAATTTCATCCTGCAGAAACATGAATTTCACTGTGTCCAAAAGCAAATTGTCTGAACAAGATGGATATTCTGTAGATGGGAATGGAGGATAAGAGGCATAGGATATGAGTTTTGTAAATTGAGTGATAAAGAGAACAGTTGGGTTTTCCTGCTTAGCTTGCCACAAATATGATGGAATGTTAAGAGTTTGATCACTTTAGGACAGCAATATGTGAAGAACAGTGATTTGGAAACCTACACATTTCATGGGAGTCTTGTGTCTGTTAGGGTTCACCACTTTAGAATCAATTACAGAGTGCATAAAACCTAATCCCATAACCATGCTTGAATGGTGCTTGAAATTTTTAGAAAATCATGGACAGGTTCACAGACAAGAACATCTTCTTTAGCAAGCAGTTTTAATATGACATCAAAATGCTTTCATATTAGTCTGTCTTTCTAATATTTTTTGTCCTTTTACTCCAGACCTTTCAGGTAGCCATCAGCCAGTCAACAGCATTGATGCTGAGAAAAGGACCTCGGTTTCTCACACAGACGGCACATACATTTCAACCACATATACCAGGGGGGGAGAAAGGACCCTCCTGTCTATCTCCAACAGCAGCACCTCTGCTGACTCCTCGGAAAGTTCCACCTTTTTTTCTGAAATTTCCAGCCCTTTTGATGCCTCACAATCATCTGTGGCTCATGACAGACAGACCAATGCATCAAACAGTAGCAGTTTTGTTGAACCATCTACGGAGCCGTTGCTGGTGCATCCTTCCAAACAGTCAACGTCTGCTTCTGGAGGCAACATAGAAAATACAACTCTATTCAACACTAACTCTGAGTTGTTGACCACTGACAGATCATCTCTGTCTTCATCAGCATTTCCAGCCTCTTCCTCACTGTCATCACTGCAACACTCACTGTCATCAACACCACCACCAACTCATCTGTTTACACTGTCAGAATCATCTGAGCCACGCTCGCCCTCTGTGATGGCCTCTTCACCTCCTCTGTCATCCTCCTTGCCTACTTCCTCTTTGCCCTCCCCATCTTACTCATTAGCATCTTTATTGTCTGTGTTTTCATCACCCTCGTCCATCTCGCAGTCCAGTGAGAGTGACCAAGCAAGCACCTCTGTGGCTACGAGTGTGGTCAGGCAGATGCCCTCCACAGCTGCCACAGCCAGGAGCTCACCCAGAGAGACCAACAAGCCCAATGTCACACACCAGCCCCAAAAGAGCACCACCTTCACTCCCAGCAGGTCACCTCTCCCTACGGCACCCATGGAGCTGCTTGGCGGACGCATCGTGTCTGTGTCCGCTCCCGTGACAGTGACAGAGACTGCCTCGCCTGGAGAGGCCACCACCCAAGGGGACAGCTTTGGGAAGGCAACATCACTGCTCACCACAGCCAGTGTTGCTCCACAGGCTGGTCCAACAGATGCACCCCTCAGTCCTTCACCAAGTACAACAAATCACAGCAGCATTGTCCCTGCAGTGGCAGTGACCACAGTGAAACCTGCTGTGCTGACAACGCTGTCCAGTCGCCAGCCAACCCCAGGTGAGGCCAGCACCGTGAAAGACCACAGGGCCCAGACACCCACTGCCACTCAGCACAGTTATACCACTGGTAAAAGCACAGAAGCCAGGGATCTCACCACTGCAAAGCCTAGTAAAGTCACTGAGGAAAACATCCCTGTTACAAGTCCTTCTGAAGCCCCTCCAACCATCAAGACCACTGTGAGCATTGCAACTACTTTGGCTGCTGCCAAACCAACCACTGTTCCTCCATCGAGCAGCACAGTCGGGCTGAGGACGCCACCTCCAGCAGCAGGTAATGTGTACAATGGCTCTCACCAGTTCACCAGTGTGGGGCCAGGAACAAGCAGGGTAGGGAAACCTGGCTCCCACTTTAAGAGTTTTCAGAGTTTTGTGTGCATGCTTGTGTGACAAGCCTGTTGTCGGCAGGGTTTGAGGGCAATAACTCGTCTCCGTGTTGGTTTTTTTAAGCTAAGAGTTTAGCAATCAAGTTGAATGGGTAAAATAAGGGTGAGCACTTTGGTGAACATTTCTGATAGAAAGATTAAGTTGAAATGTGACAGTTTCAATAAAATAAAGCTGATTTGCCTTACAGGTAAGCACAGGATGTAATTTATATTTGTTGATAGGTTAACAATAATGTTAACAATCAATAGTGTTTGATACCTGTCTTATTAATGAGAAAGTGTACTTGGCCAGCACTTGGTATTTGTGTTGAAACTGCTTCTCATATTACAACCTATGGTTGTTTTCTCTCCATCTCACTAAATATTAATCTTCTACTCAGGGGCCTGATGCTTCTTCTGGTAGCTGTGTACCATGGTCTTGCTGAGTGTGTTGTATAGTAATTTATAACCATTGCCAGTCTTCTTATCTTCTCAAGTAAACACATTTGCTGAAGTCTTATGTGAAAGGAAATTGACTTTGTGTTTGAAGTTCAGAGCCCAGCCATCATGCCACTGTGGGATATTGTGTGTGCTAAAGGCCTTAATCACAGTGAAATATTGGCAATAATATATATTCCATCCAATGATTAAGTATTTAAAGGTTACTTCTCAGGCTGATTGGTTTTAATTATAGCTATAGTGTCACGCAGAAAACATAAAAATCATCGCTTTACTGGAATGAATTTTTTTTTAATTGAAAAATTAAGATAATGCATCCTGCTTAGCAACAGATTCACACTTTTGCCAAATTATTCTTTCCTTTAAAAACTGAGATTCACCATTTACTAGAACGAAAAGCTCCTTCTGCTCTCTTGGACATGATGCTTTGTGCACGGGCAATCACTGCCCTGAGAGAAGCTGCCCAGGTCTCTGCTGTACGAAGCACAAACTGAGGGATGGCAAAGTGAAAGCCATGGTTTTAAATCACACCCACTCATTTCTGTCTGCTTAGACAGAGCCCTAGAGTCACCAAATCTGCTCTCACTGATGCTGAGGTTGCTGTGCCAGGCTAGTCCAGACATGAGATTGCATCAAGTGGTGTGTCCCAGTGCAGAGGTTGGCTCGGGGCTGTCAGGTCTGTGTGGTGCCGTGGGTTGTTGCAGTGCCACCAGAAATGCATGGCTTTGGCTCTTGTGCTTCATGCTTTAACCACAGAGCCTGTCCTTCCTGCCTCTGCTGCAGCACTCAGCAGCAGACACAAGATAGGTACAAGTGGTGTGTAAGATGTCTTGCTGGTCTTGTAGAGCTTAGTCACTGACAAGTCCACAGCCCTGCCAATGGTCTGCCCTTGTGGGTGTGTGTGATGTGTGTTTGTGCTCATGTGAGTCATAGATGCAGCAAGAGGAGCTTTTTTGACCAAGACATCTTTTTTCCCTTTTTTTTCCAAGAGGAAATATTGGATGTATTCTTCAGAATTTGCAGTTTGAGTTGTGTAATTTATGAAGCATCTGAGGTTACAGTCCCTAATCCCCTGAGACACCATATTATCACAGTGCTGTCTGCTCACCCAGCAGAAAGGGCACTGTGGGTGATGGCAGAGGCAGGAATCACTGCTGTGACCATCCCCAGGTTGGCATGGAAGAGCTCTGGAAAAGGAGGTGCTTGCAGCCAGGGCTGCCTCCACCATTACTGGGTAATCTACAGGCTGGATCAGTGCTCAAGCACTACCTTTGGAGCAGAGAAGCAGGGCTTGGATGAAAAGGGCAGGACTTTGGTGAAGCAGCCCATGCTCACATGTCTAACTTGGGCTGTTGAGGTTCCTTCTTTGGTCTTCTCATACATCAGCTGTTGGGTTGTTTGTCTTTGGAAAGATCCCTGAGATCTTCTGATGAGCAGTGCTGTAGATCAGTTGGATATTCATATTAACATGGAACTATGACCACGTTAATATGAACATCCAACTGTTAATATGACCTTGGGTCCTAAACCCCAAGGGCTTTTGAATGAAGTGGTTTATTCAAGTGGTTTATATTTATTCTTTCAGCTCCAACAGAATAATTAGGAACAGCATAAATAGTAAGTGCAAATGATGCAATGAAGCATCTGATAATGCTCAAGGAGTCACAGATGGGGAGCCAAGTCCATCTCTTTTAGACCAATAGTTGATGATTTTTATGATTCTGTAAGTATAATCAGATTTTTTTTTGTTGGGTTTTTTTTTTTTTTTTGTTGTTTCTTTTATAGATGTGGATAAATGTCTTTCCAACCCTTGTCCTGCGCTGGCCACCTGCAACAACACCCATGGCTCCTATATCTGTCAGTGTCCTCTTGGATATGAGCTGGAAAAAGGAAAGTGCAATTTAGGTAAGAAAACAAAAGTGAAAAAAACAGGGATGGAAATAATTATCTTTAATCTTCTAAAATAAATTGACTTAGGCTCAAACTAGTTCAGGAGCTTAATGTTCCTCCCAACCACCACTTTTATCAGAGCATTTTAGTGTTTATACAAGTGTGGTGTCTAATGTCTGTTGTGTTGGGCTGCCTGGAGAGCAGGCAGAGATATCTGAGTGCTTCTTAAAAACGCAGTGATGGAGTGGTGGGCTCAGGCTTGTTACTAAGGAAGATGTGCCCCTTCTGCTCCTGATGTGTTTTAAAACTCCCAAAAAGCATTCAGCAGCTTATCAGCCCTGCAGACTCTGAAGGCACTTGGCTTGGGAGAAGTGAGTGGGGCCACTGTGTAACCTGGCTTCAGTGGGATCAGCCATGTGTGGAAAGTTAAGCAGCCATGAAAGTCTTTGTAAGATCAAGGTCTTGTTTCATACCTTTAGCATTTTTTGAGCAGCACAGTTATTAGGAACTCAGGTTCTGACCCCTTCCTTTCTGTTAGAGGACTCAGTCTCAAGGACTTAAAATATTTCATTGTAAAGGGGAATTTGTTTTCACAGATTTTCTTCTGACCCTTAATCAACAAAGATTAGAGACATGGAAATTTTCCTAAGGAGACATGGGTGAGGTGTCCCTGAAGAGTGTTTTGAAACATTTCTTCAAGTTGGAATATGTCAGCTTCTAATTTAGAGACTTGTTTTGATTATGCCTTGTACTGGGGTACGGGCAGATTATATAAACACTGTGAAGGTGATTCTCATCATCATTTTTGTCTGGAGTTGTTACATTAGAGATGTCTGATATACAATTTGTGGTGAAGATAGGTTCAGTGGAAGGGAAAAATGGGAAAGAATTGGAGATTTTATAATGTTATCTGCAACTGTATTTGTTTTTCTGGTGGAACGTAAAGCTGGAGTTCTGAGTTCTCATTTCCACTGAGTATCTCATGACACTTAATACAAGATTTAGGGGTATTATCTCTGCAAGTCTGGACAACTCTGATTATTGCATTCTGCTGCTGTGAATCAAATATGAATCTAAGCACAGAAAAATGCATCTTTTGGACCTCTTTTCAAATGTCATTGCTCATTCTTTCCAGCAGTTTGAAAAATGAAAATGTCCTTTCTACAGTGCTTTATTTTGACTTGCTTGTTTGATTTCCTTCCATTGCAGGGAGGAGTAAGAGATTTGATGTGATTTGACCCCAAATTATCATAAATAGCTTTGGTACCTGACACTGTCTTCTTACTAAATTTACACCATCTCTGTCTGTGTTCAGGGGTCTATTTAAGTTGGTCTATGCTTCTGCATGAAATGTATGAACACTGAAGTGAAATGCTGTCTGTTCAGAAGCACTGGGCTCTGGAATTTGACTGGAACTGTGGGAACATTGCAGCAACCCTTGGGAAAAACCCCTAAGGCTGTGACTTTGCTTTATTGGGGCAGTGACTCTCAGATCTGAGTTTTCTGTAGGCCTTGTAGAGGGATTTTCCATGCAAGCAGCCTCTCGTGTAAGGCAGATGAAAGCACATTTACACATGGCACAGAGATGTGTTCCAACTCACTTGTCTTATTCTACTTTTTAGTGAGAATATTTATTGGCCAGATTCCCCTTAAACTTAATATCACCCACGGGAAGTACGCAGAGCTCTTCCATGTTGAGAGGGAGATCCTGGAGTTGGTGAGTGTCCTCGCTGGGACTTTGGCAATGCTGGTGGGACAAGTCCCCTTCACTCCTCTTACGATTGTCATGTTTCCCAGCCATTCAGTTGTAGTCATGTGGCTCTTGGTCAGCTGAGAACAGGACAACAGCCTGTCCTGTGCTGGACAGGCTGTTGGCTTCCCCATAGGCTGTGCCATCAATAGCTCCAAAACGACCCATGGGCTGGGGATAAGCACATCTCTGTGCAGTTCTAATCCAGATCACTGCATGCACAAGTTCATCCTGTTAGTGGTTTCTGGGCTGGCTGCACTTCATTCCAGCTCTTTGGAGCAGGTGATTTGGAGATGCTGCCAAAGGAAGGGGGCGCTGGCTGGAGTCACTGTGATGCTGCCTGCACAGCTTGTGCTGGGGAGTAAATACAAACAACTGCACAGATCCAGGGTCAGGGAAGATCTGTAGTCTCCAAGGATGCTGCTTTGAGGTCAGTCTTGCATGGGGCTCTCTCCCTGCTGACATCTGGCTCATCCCTGACCTTTGTGGTCATTACACAGTGGGGCCACAGGCAGATGCTTACATCAAAATCCCCAGAGCTTTGCTCTTGTCCAAGGCTGTGCATTGGTGGCTTTGTCCACCCCTTACTGGCAACAGGGTAGTGCATCTCTCTTGTAGAGCAGATGGACCTCTGGGATGCTCAGAGCCTCCTTGGTCCCAGCAGGCATGTCTGGGAAACATAGGGGATGGTGTCAGTGACCCAGAAGGACTGTCCCATGCTACATCCCACAGGGCTGCCTCTTTCCATCATCCCCTGGGGCACTAACAACTGCTCTCTCCCTCCTTGCAGCTCAATGCATCGCTGTCAGGCTTGCCAGGATACCACCACTCCACAGTTAAGGCAAGCAGGTAAGGCTAAGGCTACAAGGGGAAGAATGAGAAATTTGAGCATTTGGGGTCTCCAACTTGAGATCCACACTCTCCATTTTGAGTCAGTCTGGTCTTGATACAATCCAGCCTGGCAGTGGTACAGGGCATGAGGAATGCCTGACCAGCTTACCAGGCTCACCTGGTACTCCTGACCTGAGCAGCTTGGGAATGGGCTGCCCAGGAGGGATTTATGGCAGGTTCCAAAGTGAGCTACCAGCGCCCCTTCCAGCTCCATATTCTCCTCTCTGTGTATCGGCTAGTCCTGGTTTTAAGGTCTGCTACAGTGTGCAGCTCTTTCAGTGTCCATGTAGTGCTGTGTCTGTGCTAAGCATCTCTTGTGTTAATAGCAGTCCTATCTATAAGGTGTTAATGATGGCATCAGATTGACCTGTGATACTCAGGGATGTTTTGTTTTGTTTTTTGTTAGGGAGGCAAATTTTGTGCATGTTTCAGTGCAATCCACGTTCTCTTTAGCATCCAACGTGACTTTCTTCGATGTCATCAGCAGTGTGAAAAGCTACATTCGAGCTTGCAAATCCCCCACTGAAGCCTGCCAGTTCATCTCCAGCCTGAAATCACTCCACAGAGGTAAATAGCATCTGGAAGGACTGTGGCAGGAGGGGAAAGGAATGTTTTATTTGGCATCTTTTATAAAAGGGGGAGAACACTTTGTCATTTGGAACGATCCCTCTGAATCTTTTTATCTTACTTAAATGGGAGTCATCTCAAGAACCTTCCAGTACAAAAGGGATGCAGATACCAAGCCTTATCTTTGCCACATGTGTGAGAAATCTGCCTCTCTGTGAAAATATTGCGCAGCACAGGATTAGAGATGTTGTAGGGCAGCCTTTCATCTCTGGGATGTGACACTGGGCCCAGCCAGATCAAAAAACTGTAAATCTTAATTTCACACGCACAGCCAGGAGCCAGGGAAATGGTGTGAAAGCCAAGAGACAAAACCCCACCAGTGAACTCGATTAGAGCTGCTGGAGGCTGCACGGCGACCTCTGCTCTCCTGCCTGCCCAGTTTGTGTTGCAGGTTATAAATAGTTCACAGTCAAGACCTTTTGATTTCTGTACTGAATCCATTAATCTGCCCAAGGGGAATGTGGATACAGCGCAGAAAGATGTGGAGAAGGACACCAGTGTTGAGCATGACCTCCTCCAGGTGGACCCCAGTGCTTGCCCCGGCATCTCCCAGTTCTCACCTCCTGAGGGAGTGATAGAGGAGGTTTATCTGTGGGAGGCACTTCAGGATCCCTGAAGGAGCTTCCTGCACGTGGCATTTTGTGGCTTTGGGGTTGAAGGCTTTAAGGTTTGGCCTTGAGGAGGATGAAGGGTAGCAACACTTAGCCTGGGTTTAGTGGGAAACCCCCGGCATAATTTTGGCAAAGTAAACATGAAGATGAGAAGTTTACTGTGTGGTTTTATTGCAATGTGCTGTATTTTAAAGCCATACTCTGCCCATGGATTGCTTTCAGTTATTTGGGTAAATCTGCTCAGATAATACCTACCCATTACCTCTGGGTACTGTGCTTCTGTAAAGTCAACTTCTAACTTGAAATAAGAGTAAGAAACAAATTATATTCTTGTGCAAGTGCCTAAAAGAAAAGATGTCAGATAAAAAAAAAAATTGATCTAGCAAGGATAGGTTTATAAAAGGAGAGTGCCAAATGAGTGACATATTTTCCATAAAATCCTATTTCTCATGAATATTTATTCATTCCATTTAGTCTGACCTCCCAGTAAAAAATGTAAATTTGATGTCACAATTTCCATCATTTATCCACAGTTTTGCCGAATGCTCATTGTAACAAGCCTGACTTTCTAAGTTAAAACACTGCTTCAAAGTAATGTAAATGAAAGTAAAAATTTTTTGTTTGAAAAATGAAAAAATCCAGTGCTTATTACTGAAATGGAAAAGAATTGGTTTGGTCTAAGCAAAACGTTTTGCTTGATTTAAACTTATAAATTGATTTGTTGAACTGCGTCAGGAGACGAATGTGTTCAAGCTTGAGCCAAACCAGATTTCTCTTTCATTTCCCCTTCTGCTTCCGAACTGAAACATTTATTATTCACCCCCTCTACTTGCCTGTACAAATGATGGTAGATACACAAGAAATGGTGACAATAAGGAAATGCCGACTCCCTCCTAACAGAATAAATATTACTAAAAAAAATTAAAAAGATATTAAAGCAGCACATCAGCTGAATGGGATGCCCAGGTAAAGCAAGTGCATAATGGTGGGTTTAGAGAGAACCACGCTGATGTTGGCCACCTCCTCCCAACAGCTGGCAGCTTGTGCAGACAGAAGGACCCTGAATGTGACGAGGAAACTTCAGAATGCACTGACTTTGATGGAGTCGCACTCTGCCAGTGCAAAAGTGGGTACTTCAAATACAACAAGATGGACCACTCCTGCAGAGGTATTGCTCTTTATGTGGTGTATTTTCCCTGAATTTTCCTCAAAGCTTTTGTTCCAGTGGAAATGAGTGTGTGCACATAGTGCTGTGCATGCAAAGCCTTCAGTGTTGTGGATAAATATTAGCAGCTCAAGTTTCCTTTATTTAGTTAGGGGGGTTTTCAGCAGACACTGAAGACACAGTCTCTCTCTAGGAATAATATTATCTCTTTCTGGAGCATGCTGTGAGTCACAGTGATCGAGGAGAGGGAGAAAGGGGCCTGGCTGCTTTGGGCTCCAGTTCAGTGGCACAGAGCAGAGATGACGTGTGTCTCTGCCTGTTTTGATTTTGTCTGAACTCTCAGTGAACTTAGGGGAAGTGCTTTAAACTCAAAAGCTTATATTAATACATCGTCAGTATTTTAAAAATTTGTATCTGAAAATGATTATGAATTTATTTTTCAGCTAGGTTCCAAATAGAAATTTTAAGCTTAAAGTTTGCATTACTTTTTAGCTACTCCTCAGATCAACAAATCTGGTTTTGCTGCATTTTAAACAAAGTCCTTACATGCCAGTGTTCAAAATGACTTCTGGAGGATCAGGGCGTCCATTCCCTAGTTTGTGGTTGCTGTAAGGCTTCTTAAGAAATGCAGTTTTCTGATGACATATCAATAACAATTGCAGTAGTAATATATTGCTTCTGGCACTGCCTGCTGGGTTGCTCTTGAAAAAGGCGGGGATGTTTTGTCAGTTCCTAATCTGAGAGTGAGAAAAATGTGCCTGGAAATAACTCATGTGCTACAAACTCTGGGAGGAACAGCTCAGAGATGGGCATCTTTGCATGCCAGGTCATGTCCCTGCCTCTCCTCTTCTCTGTGGCTCCTCTGTGACAAAACCTTTCCCTTTGTGTTTTCCTTACTTCCCCTCATCTTGTATGTTGGAGGAAGGATTTCTTTTAGGAAATATTGAGCATCTCCACCAACCCTAGAGAGTCAGAGAGGGGCTTATGTAGTGAGTGAGGAGCTGAGCTGAAACTTGGGAGGTTTTTACCCAATTCTTTTTCCATCATGGACAGTGGCGACCCAGGGAAAGTTTACTCCCTTTTTCTTGTTCATGTCTCTTGCCAAGCAGTGAAGATAAATACCTGAAAGGCTGTGGGGCACTTGGATGTGACGGTTGCAGAGGCTAAGAGATCTAAGACCTCGTACATGTGATTACTCCATACTTATGAAACTTGTTTGCTGTGGAAAATATAAAAACCTTATCTGTAAACAGTGAGGCCTTAATTCCACCTTCATCTCACTGCTGTCAGTAGGAAACATCTTACTGATCAGCTTGAGAGTGTCTGAGGGACGGGGCTGATGTTGCATTTAGGCTGTAGTGCAGAGGCATGAGGGCAGCACTGATAAGAAGTGCATGGTGCCACTCTGATAAGACACCAGATTTTCGTTATCGCTTGTGCCCATCTGGGCAAGCCAGGTGGTTGGGATTTTTAAAGGCTTTTCCAAAAGCCAAACTGTGCCCCCCTTTTGATATTTAAGGCTATTTTGCTGATAAATATAGCAAACAATATACCAGCCTCTTTGAAAATCTCTGCCCTTTTAGTGCCTAAACAGGAACCAAAGTCTCGTGAGCATCCGACCCTCATTGTGGGTTGTGAAAATGTGGTGTAGTAGCTCCAATTATAGTATTTGCAAAGAGGGAAGTGGCTATTGTGCTGCCCTGTCCGGTCTCCCCCGTGGGAAGGCTGGGAGAATTGGCTGCCCTGACCCACAGGATTTGTTCTGTCCTCCTTGTAGCATCTGTCCTCAGGGACATGCTTGGGAAAGGGTTGGGTCTCTGAGCCACAGGAGTTCCAACATGTTGGCCAGGGTACCTCTTGCTGTGCTGTTCAGCTCCTCTGGGTCGCTGCTGGTTTTCAACCTTCTCAGTATCTTCAGGGCTATTTCAGTAACAGAGCAACAAACCTGATGTGCCAGCTTTTCAAGGGCATGCTATTTTTACTAGTACAGAGTGTTTCTGGAGTGGAGCAAGGAGCAGCAAAGCAGGTTTTCAAAGAGACCCCTGTCTTTTGGGAAGGCAAAGGAGTCCTAGGTTGAAGAGCACAACTCGATAGCTTTGCTTGGCCCCTGACACTTAGGCCTTTCCTCCATTCTCTGCTTGTGTTTGGAATCTTTCCAAATGAGTGTGACAGTGAGAACTCTCCTGGGAATATGTTCAAAGGAGCAGGAAAGATGCCAAAGGAGAAAGCAAAGTGGCAGGAAAAGACACAGGAAGGAGAGGAAAATACATAAGCACAAAGTTTTTAGGTAAGACAGAGAAATGCATATTCAGGATCTTGCTTTTCCTCTTTTCAGCTCCTTTATCCTCCTGAGCAGAGAGCTGTGTGCCAGTGAGGTCCCGGGGCTGCTCCTGCTCGTGGCACAGCTCCAGCTTTGGAACTGCTCAAGGTGTGTGTGCCTCACACACATTACTGGGCTAGGGCTGAGCTTAGGGTGGGCTCCAGCACCTGTCTGCCTGCTCCTGCAGGCCTTCCCAGCATGCAAGTGGTGGGCTGGAGCTGGGGCTGGGATACACAGGGATGCTGTGTTCATTAGAGAAGGCAACTCCAGTGAGCTGTGAGGTGATGCCTCCCTTTTTTCCACTGCACATTTTGTTACTGCCTGATCCTGTGCTTCACTTTGGCAGAAGATTCACTCCATGTTTTCAGTCTGCTTTTGTTAGCAAGTAAAAGGAGCAACCCATGCAGTCTCCTTTTGCTAATGCCCCAGTGAGATGAATGAGCCAGGCAAGGATCCTTTGGGATTTACTATCCTTGCCCTGGCTGTTTGTTGATTGAGGCTCTTAACTCATTCACAATTACCTCTGGTCTTTTCCTTTACTTCAAAAATATCAGCTTAGAGGGAGAAAAATATATCTAGTACAAAAAGCATCACAGTGTGATGCAGAAGGGAGGCTGTGTAATGAGCTTCACTTTCCCCTTCCCCAGCTCTGGAAAAATAAATGGAATAAGGGAGATGGTGAAGGAGTAGTGGGGGGCACTACTCCTTTAGGAGTAAATAGGGCAAAGAAAAGTGTACAAGACCAGGTATCGTGGACATCAGCCCTGCCCCACCATCAGTGGTGCCAGTTGCTACAGCAAGTCTGTGTCCACAGCCACAGAAGTGATGTGAGTGCAGCAGTCTTCTGTGTCCACACATTCTGAGGATGGGAGGTGGGCAGAAGATGGGAAGTGTTGTTATCCCTGGGCTTGCAACATCTGTTTCTGAGAACTAGAAATCAAAAGGGTCAAAGAGAATCTGTGAGTGTTCAGAGAAAAGCTGCAATAATTAGGGACACTCAAAGATCGCAGTGGTCTTGGCTTTATTAAAGATAAAGGAGTGATTTTTCCTTCATGAGAAGGAGAAATCTGATCATATAACCTTTTCCAATCTAATAAGTAAACATCCAAAGTCTGGAATTTGATGCTGGGGTAATTCAGACCAGAAAGAAGGTAAATGTTTTTAACGGCTGAGGAAAATTAACTTTGTGAGCTTCTGACCCAGTGCTGTGATTGATTGTCACTGAAAATATTATAATCGGTCTTGGGTGTTTCTCTAAAATGTAGCTCCAGTCCAACTATTTGATTTGAAACTGGAATTAAATTTAGGGAAATTCTGTGACAGTTTTAAGCAAATAGTGTTTGAGGGGGGAAAAAATCCATGAGCATTTTTGTTTTCATTGTACAATTCCCTGTGGACTGTGCTACAGGGGTTTTCCAGATCCTGGGGTGATGTCTTGCAGAACCCCAAGGGCTGCTGCCTGTGCTCGCCCTGGCTTGTCCCTCTGCCCAAAGTGACTCTGTCTGTGTCACTCCTGCCCAGGCCTTTGAGTGACCACCTTCAACTGCCTCTGTGAAAGGCAGCAGATCTGCCAGAGCTCTGGTGGGACTTTTGCTGAGAAAAGCAGTGATCTTATCAGTAATTTGAACCTTATAGTTGTGAGTTCAATGTATCATCCCCTTTGCTGTTCATCAGAAAGGTAGCATAATTTCCTCAGATAATTTAGGGTAGCTGTCCATAAGCATGGAAATTATTTTATTTTGAAGTGATGGTTCCAGTTTTTCACCAACATTTTGCACATAGCATTTTTCTGGATTATTTAGACCTAATAAATTCAATTTCTATTGTATAATAAAATATGATATCTCAAAATTTGATTTAGCTGCAGATTTGAAAGATCAGAAAAGAAGGTGACATGAGAAAAAAAACATTAGCATCCCACTTTGGGTTACCCTGTGTTTGCACAACATTGCGTAATGTTGCAGTATTAACTTTTAAAAGTAATTAATAGCATGCACCAATGCTAAAGTAGCATATTTTAAATAGGCTTTCAAAACCAAAACTGGAGGCACTTGCAGGTGTTTTACATTGCTATTTTGTGTGAAGCAGTACAAGTGTGCAATGAGTTTTCATCTGGGCGGGAGGAAACTCTGCTGGGAATTACATTGCCAGCAGCCCTCCCTGTGCCAGGCTCCGAACTGGCTCTGCTTGGAAGCCATGAAATGGTTCCACCAAAGCCAGGGGGAGGTGAATTTAAGAGCACGATGTTTTCCCCGAGCCAGAGGACACCCAGCACCCCGTCAGTGCATCGCATGACTGCTGTGCAGCCGCGGGGCGGCCGGGGTGCCGGCCTGAGGCTGCCGTGGGAAGCGGCGCTGGGAAATCCCTCCCGGCTCCACTGCGCGGTGCTCACGGCCCTTCTCTCTGCTTTTAGCCTGTGAAGATGGATATAAGCTGGAAAACGAGACCTGTGTGAGGTATGGTGACTGTCCTGCCCTCTTCCTACCCCACCATCCTTGCTCTGGTGACCTGTTGGCACAACTGAGCTGCTGAAACTCCCTGTTCTTCTCTGTTCCCAGCTGCCCCTTTGGCTTGGGTGGATTCAACTGTGGAAACCGTGAGTATCGGATTTAATTTCTTTTATTTTCTACAGTGTCAGAAATAGGAGATTTTAAATAAGTAATTGCAAGTGACTGTGTCTAAAATGCAGTAGGTACACGCTACTTTTTTCAGTGCTTTTTGTTTCTTCATTTTTTGTTGAAAGTCATTTTGTGGACCCTCTTTGACAAAGTTGACTTAATGTCATCTCCTAAGGAAAGGAGATCTTTTCATGTATAGTCTGTCAGGATAGCATGTAGTGGGCACTCCTGAAGCAAGATACTTGAAGGTGAATCCATTTGAGTTACTCTGATCTATCAGTGAAGGGAATCTATGCCTTACGGAGACAAGAACTTGTTTCTATTTCACTTGAAAACCTAAGGCTATACTGCTTGCGGGGCGGAAGGTGGGAAATAAACAGCTAATCCTTTTGCCTGGGGTCTGTGGATATGTTGCACTGAGGTTTAAAACCACAGCACGGTTTCTCAGCCTCTGTCTCTCCTGTCTGCAGCGTACCAGCTGATCACGGTGGTGATTGCAGCTGCGGGAGGGGGACTGCTGCTGATCATGGGCATAGCACTGATCGTCACCTGCTGCCGGTAGGTACCACTGCGGGGTCCGGCTCCGCCAGGGTATCCTCCCGCTGGGTTGTACCACACTCAAGAGCTCCACGTGTGAACTCTTAAGGACTAAAACACAGGATAGCTAAGGACCAAAATATAGGTGAAAACACAAGCTAAGCAAGAGGGTTAATCAGAGGTACTGAGGTATCACACTGTGCTTTTGTTTGGAGAATTTTAAAACTTCTTTTTTTTTTTTCCCCCCCAGCAGCCAGGCTAAACAATGGACTGTGTGTCTCTTAAAAGTACACCTGGAAATCATGTCCTCTAAGGATAGAGAGGCAGGGGAGTCCTTCCCATGCAGAGCTGTAAGGCTCTGAAGCTGGGAAGAAGACTCCAAAAGTGCAAGCTAAGTAGAAAGGAACAGTTTAGGCAGCAGGAGAGGTTACTTGCCATTGCTCAAGTGGTGTTTGAGTGTATCTAAGGCTATTTTCATTTAGCTTTATGGACAAGTCCTGCATGTGCTCTCTGTGTGTCTCTCCCTCTCACACACAACACACTCACACACATACACACCTCATTCCCATACCAGTAGGTGTCTTTGGACAAGATCTTCTTGCCTAGAAAGCTCTGTTTTTTGATTTATGTAATCTGAAAAGGGATGCCTTACAGTAACACCCTCTCCCCATCATTCCAGTCCACAAATCTAGGATTTCAAAGCTCTCTGATGAAGTTGGCAACTGGATTTGTCAGTAATATAGACGTGGCAGTGATTTGGTTGACACAGTGGTGTGTCCCTGTAACCCCATTATTTGAGCCAGGGGGATGCCAACAAACCCCAGCCAGGAGATGAAGTGGCCCAGAGTGCAGTTCTCCACAGGGATGGACTGATGCTCTCATGAGTCCTGGCCTTGGGCAGCTTATGTGACTTCCTGGAAGATACTCTGCTTTGAACTGGAAGTGTCACCAAAGTCCACTCACATACCCTTATAGTCCTGGAGGGATATTTGTTGTCAGTCAGGCCAGCTCCTTGCAGGTCATCCTTAGGAATTAACATAGTGCCTACAAGTGCTATTGTTAATAGCATTGGGGGCTCCTATATGTTTTTCTTCCTCAATTTCCATGCTTTTTTCATTGACTTATATGAACACACATGTTTTTAATAGAAAAGGGGCATAGCTGGAACAAGCTGGAACAGGAAGGGTTCAAACTGAATGTAGGGAAAAATGCTTTCATCAAGGGAACAGTAAGGCAGTGGAACAGGTTGCTCAGGGAGGTTGCCATGTAACTTTGGAGATTTCAAATCCCACCAGATAATGCCCTGAGATGCATGAGCTGATATCATATCTAACTTGGCTTCAGAACAGATGACTGGACTATAGTCCTTCTGAGGTGATCTTTGTTTCCAGTCAAGATTTGTAACATCAAGTAATGATCTCTCCTGAGATCATGTCAGAAGTGTATACAAGACAGCAGAATAAGTTGTAAGTTTTCACTTTCCCTCATTCTTTTATAAACAGGAAGAATAAAAATGACATAAGTAAACTGATTTTCAAGAGTGGGGATTTCCAGATGTCACCTTATGCTGAATATCCGAAGAATCCCCGGGCACAGGAGTGGGGCAGAGAGACCATCGAGATGCAGGAGAATGGAAGCACCAAGAACCTGTTGCAGATGACAGATGTATATTATTCGGTATCTATCCATAGCTTAACTTTTAACCCTTTGTGCCTCATACAGGAAAGAGATATTCCTTTATTTTTGGAAGTGCAGATCCCTTTCCTGCAAGATACAAGGGCAAAGCAAATGTCTTCCACAGACAGCAAGGCATCAGGAGTCCTATAGGCTCTAGCTATTACCTGTGGTGAATATCACAAAGAGATGCCATTAGGAAGAATGCTTATGGAATGTCTAGGAATATTTTGGTAAAAATACCTAAAGATCCCAATCCTAGAGTAGAGAAGGACAGCCAAAGATTTTTTATAAACTGCTAGGGTTCCCTGTTAGCAGTTTTCTTCTGTCCATGCTCACTGATGAAGTGGAAGGTTGAAACCTCTGTCTGGGGAACTTTCCCCCAAAATAGGAAGATGCTGGTCACTGAGAACCCCTCTTTTCCTCCATTCCTTCCCTCTTCAGGGTACATAAGCAGCATCCCTTCAGCTCTGAGGGAAGAAGGAGTAACAGGCTGTGTAGGGCACAGAAAGACATAAGCACAAGATGTTATGTCATGGTTGGTACCATCTGCTAATGGCTGTATCCAGAACTGTGGTGCTGCTGTATCATCTGTCACTCTCAGCAACATTTACTTAAGGTCTGTGTGGGTTACTCATGAGAGTGAAGGTCACAGGATTTCACTCAAATCACACATTCTGGTCTCCTTGCTTTCCAGAGCAGAGAACAGAGAGCATTACCATTTCCTGGCTTATATTTTAAGTTTTTCAGTAAGTAAATTTACTGGGTTGCACAGCATGGAGTCAAATAATCCTCCTTCATGCTTCCACTAGGAATGAGATATTTGAAAATGAAAATGCGTTTCCTAAAGTTTAAGATTCTCATTATGCAGGGAACTAGGAAGGGAAACTTTTTATCAAGCAGTAGGTGATGAGGGCTTTGCATGGATCTACCCTGTAACAGATTAAACCAAGAGGCTTCATGTTATTCACTGGGTGAAAGGATTGTACAGTCTTGATCTCAGATATCAGTGTTCCCCCACCAAGTGTCCCCAGGAGATTTACTTAGTTACAAGAAGGGAAGAGAAAGGAAGGTCAGATCATTTTGTATTGGACGTATAATTCAAGGGCCTGTGTTGGGAGAAGAGGTACCTGTGATAAATGGGGAGAGAAGTGCCCAGGTAATACTCAAAGCAGGAGACTAACTTTGATTTTCTAGAATTGTCTCCTTTATGGATGGGTCTGGGATGATATCCTTTTAATGAGAGTTGTTTCAATACCTGAGCTCAGCAGTAGATTTTATTTTTTTTTAATTAAAAATTAACTGTGTACTTAGACCGTACTTGGCAGAGTCAGGTAAACTTTAAGTCTGTTCATTGGCCAGATGTCAAAATTAGATTTCATCATAATAATCCCTTCAGGCAATACAGCAAAAATCGTTCTAGATTATAGAGATCATTAGAGATCACATTGTTCCCTCTAGCTACTGAACCAACAGCACAGAAATGTGGTAAGGCTGTGCCTGAAGGAGGATTTGAGTGTGAGAATAAGACCCTTTTTATTTAATTTTTTTTGCTAATACAGCCAGCTGGACTGAGAAATCCTGAACTGGAAAGAAATGGACTTTATCCTCCCTACACTGGTTTGCCTGGATCTCGACATTCATGCATCTACCCCGGACAATACAATCCGTCCTTCATTAGTGACGAAACAAGAAGAAGAGACTATTTTTAGCAGAGAGTGGAGAGGGAGTGGAAGATTGACACTGTTGTGTGGCCCTTAATCCCCACGTACAATCTGTCTCCTGGGTGGTTCAGGCCACATCAATCTTACTCTTCCCATTTAATAGGAAGGACTTTGAACTTCATGCTGAGCATTGCTGCCCTGAGGGACGGTCACAGTTGCTGAGCATCAGAGAGGAGGAGGAAGAGAGAATGGCTCAAGAAGCACATCACTAAAAGACCCAGAGGGAAGCTAACACACGTACTCCTTATTCGTTCTTCACTCTTCGCGCTACATGGGCAAGCATGGATCAGTACAGGCAGATGAACTGTGCCCAGCACTCTACATTGGATACCACTAGGGAGTGTCTTGTTTACAGATATCGTTCACTGTTGACTGTGCTTGTCTTCCTAGCCAGCCTTCATGCGAAGATTCACTGTGTATCTGCTTTTGGTTGGACAAGTTTGTCCACTCCCTCTTAGACAACTGCCTTGCTGTCGGCTTCGTGCATGGCAAGGAAGCTGGCTTGTCTTCTGGCCCTCACCTTCTTACTGGTAAAAGTTCTCCAGATTTCTGGGTCCTGGCAAAGCCCAGTGTGTGGTAATATTGTCTGAATTCATGGGTTGATTGTCTCCAAGGAGTGCAGGAAGCTTAGTCACACCACTGCAATTTTAACAGAAAAAAGGCACAGTTGTTCCTGTGCTGCTTTGGAAACCTTCTGTATATAGGGAATGTTGTTGTTTTGTCAACCAATGTTGTTCAGAAGTGATGCCACTACACACCATCATGGTGCTTCCATATGAGATCCTTTGGGGCTCTGTTTCCCTGCAAGGATTTAAATGCCTGTAGACATAGCAATACAATATTAAATAATTATTCGCAGGGAAGAAGAAGAGGAACTGTGAATTCAGAATGCTTTTTATGAGGAATCTGTAAAAGAGTAATAATATTGTAGCCTTGGCTGGGCAGAGGAACCTGAATTCGGGCCACTGAAGGTGGGATATATTTTCAAACCTCCACAGTCCACCTTGAATTTGTAGGAACTGTGGAGGCTTTCAGTGCATTGGAAAAGAGGGATTACTGCAGTCAGTTGCATTTAAGGAAGAGAAAAACATGATGCTTGCAATCCTAGCATAGCAAAGATCACTTATGTTGAAGTGTTTTTCTTTTTTCCATCCTAGTTTTGAGCGATTCAGACCAGGCAAATTTCCTCACCCAGGTGTGTTCATTCATATTAGCAGAAGCTGATGAATGTAAGTTATTGCATTTCTCACCAAAGATCAGACTGAAACTCATGGACTATATTCTGACCTAAAGTGAGCATTGAAAGAGATCTTACTGATCACAGAACCCTGAAATGGGTTGGGTTGGAAGGGATCTTACAGATCATAGTTTTCCAACTCCTCTGCCATAAGTAGGGACACCTTCCACTAGACCAGGTTGCTCAAAGCCCCATCCAACCTGGCTTTGAACACTTGCAGTTGGGTAAGTTCTCTGGGCAGCCTGTTTCAGTGGCTCACCACTCTCATAATGAAGAATTTCTCTCTTATAACTAATCTACCTTCTTTGCTTTAAAATCATTTCCCCCTGTCCTATCCCTACATGCCCTTGTGAAAAGTCCCTCTCCAGCTTTCTTGTAGGCCTCCTTTAGTTACTGGAAGGTGGTCTAAGGTCTCCCTGGAGTCTACTCTTCTCCAGGCTGAACAGCCCCAACTTTCTCAGACTGTCTTCATAGGAGAGGTGCTCCAGCCTCTGACCATCTTTGTGGCCTCCTCTGGCCTCATTTCTTCTTATGGGACTACTGAACACAGCCCTGCAGGTGGGGGTCTCAGGAGAGCAGAGCAGAGGGAGAGAATCCCCTCCCTACAGTGGTTCTGGTGCCACCCAGGCCACAAGTGGCTTTCTGGGTTGTGAGAGCACATTGCTGGGNAAGGTGGTCTAAGGTCTCCCTGGAGTCTACTCTTCTCCAGGCTGAACAGCCCCAACTTTCTCAGACTGTCTTCATAGGAGAGGTGCTCCAGCCTCTGACCATCTTTGTGGCCTCCTCTGGCCTCATTTCTTCTTATGGGACTACTGAACACAGCCCTGCAGGTGGGGGTCTCAGGAGAGCAGAGCAGAGGGAGAGAATCCCCTCCCTACAGTGGTTCTGGTGCCACCCAGGCCACAAGTGGCTTTCTGGGTTGTGAGAGCACATTGCTGGGTCATGTTGAGCTTCTCATCAGCCAACAGCCCAAGTCCACAGGGCTAGTTTCTATTCTCCAACAGCCTGCGTTTGTGCTTGGGATTGCCCCCAATCCCAAGCACAATTTTCCTACTCACATGTAGGAAATATAATTAGATATAATGAAGTATATTTACCTCTTATCTTTACTGCAGTGTTAATCTGAGTCATCCAGTCTCTGTTTAGATACAAGGTCCAGATGCAGTTTCTCCTCTTGGATGTGGATGTGCTTTTAATTCAAGGTGGCTGCTTGTGTGAGAACAAATAGCACAGTTCCTTAGTCACTAACCCACCATATCTGTAGTGTGTACATAAGATGATATTCCCTTCTGCCCCACCATGCTTTAAAAGACACAGTGCCTACGAGTAAGTTCATTAGGTAGCTCAGCTGACTGGAGCACTGAGGATCACAGGGTGCATCCCCCAAAGTGCCTAACCCCAGTTCAGATGCTAAGGTGTTGTGTGGGTGCTCACTGGAGGCAAACCTGGGGTAATGAGGAGCTCTCCATCAGGGAGCAGGTACTTGCATCCTACAGATGGTGTGAGTTCCCAGATCCTTTCCCAGTGCTTTAAAGGCTGTTTTGTTCCCTATCAAAGGTCACTTACAGATGCCCAGAGGGAAGTCAGATAGCAACAGGCAATTATTAGCTGTGTTGGCTTAGAGGTTTCTGGTCCCTGCTCACAGTTGCTTCTGTTTTCTGAAAACTTCAAGACAGGAAAGGTGCCACAGATGTGCTTGAGAAGGCACAGTTCCGTGCACCAGCCATGGCACACAAACAATGTCTTTTTTACACCTCAGCTCTTGTCTCCTGTGTAGAAGCAGAAGTGTGAGCTTGCAGAAAAACAGAGCTTTATGGCCACCTAGGGCAATATCCTTTGCACTCACGTGAACTTTTGGTGACAATGCATGCAATTTCAGGCCTGTCTGATCCATAATCAGCCTTGCAGCTCATATTACACAGTTGATCTCAGCTATAGGGGGAAAGGAATGGATGCTTATGGGAAGTACAACAGCCTAAGGAACTGTATTTAAGAAAAGCTCTACTTAGAGTGCCCGAAATATTGTAACAGGTAAAGCACAAGAATTAGCTGTTCCCTGCCATGCTGATCAGAGTTTTCATCCAGGACAGAAAGGACTGCCTTTCCCCTGGTATGGAGCAGAGTTATATCTTTGTTTAAAAAGAAAAGAGGAAGATGCAATTCACGCTAAATCTAAATCCAAAGCCTATAGGCAAGCACTGGACTTTGTCCCTTCTTAGTAAAGCAACTTGTGATAAGGAGGTGTCCCAGCAATGATGAGAATCCCATGATTTAACTATGTGCCAGCATTTCCTCAGATGAGGAAGCATTTAGGCCCATGCTTACAGGTACAGACATTTAACTGCTTGGTTAGTTCAAAGACTAGGAGAAGAATTTCTGTGTGTCAAGTAAAAAGGACAAAGTATGACACACAACTCACAATTGCAGATCAGTCCTGCACAAAGAGTATATGAATAAAACTTCTGGTCTCTATCTCCCAGCACATTGCAAATTGCAAGGGATTTGAGTGGAATTGAGATAGGACTATTTCTAATGAGAACACACAAAAGTTTGCAAGTAATTAATTCTTCTTAAATTGTATCTGGAGAGAAAGAGTCTCAGTAAATCCCGCAGGATTTTCTGAGTGAGGACTGCAAAACTTGGAATTTTCTGAAACAGTGTTATTGCACTGAAATTTTCTCTTTGCCAATAGAGGTAAACACTGGGGCATTTCTTATGAGGGTTTATCCATCGCAGCCTGACCTTCTATTTAGCTTGGGTAAGAAAGGAGTCACAGAGCCAATGCATAGTCCAGAGGAGGAAAAGGGTCTCTTCTGGCCTGCCACACCTTCTCTGGGTGTCTTAGAAGGCCCTGCCCAGCAGGCAAGAGGGGGGTTTAGGCAGGAGGAGTCAGCATCCAGATGAGTGCAGGTGCTTTCCCCCACAGTGTTCCAGGAAGCTTTTGTGAAGGTGACAGAGGCAGTGATTCAGCCCCTGGGTCTCTGCCAGCCCAGCTGCAACCTGTGCTGCAGTGCTTCTGTCTTCAGCCAGGTACCACCCACTCCCAGCTCCACTGGGACAGAAGGGGTGAGTGCAGTGCACTGTGTTGTGTCACAGTTTATGATGGTTATTTTACTGCAAGTGTTCACTGCCTCAGCCCAGCAGTATGGACTTGCCCAGCCAGAGCAGGGATGTGGCCTGTTTCAGTGCAGATTGTCTCTGTGTAAAGCTGCCACCCAAATCCTCATTGTGTCTGCCATAAACAAAGCACCCTTTGGTAGTGGGGTGGGGCTTGTTACTCCTCTTGGGTATAGGAGGGGTCTCTGTGTGCCCTCCAGCCCACTTTCCAAATCAGATGCTTCTCTTTTTGCAACCTAACTCCTTGCAGGCATGCAGCTTATTTCTCATCTCTTTTAAACTACTTCTAGCGACCCCAAATTGAAAATTTTGGGCACTCTGGATGTTTTTGCCAAGGAGAATCACTCTCCACTATCCGAGAGGACAAGAGGGAAGTGGCATGTTTTTGGGTATGGAGAATGCAAGTGGTTCAGCCAGATGTGGGGAAAGGAAGAAAAACTACACCAACACTGCTCATGAATCTGCTATTGCTCCTAGCTGCTGTGGAAAGTGAGGGGAGCAATCAGCAAGGATCCATGAGCAGTTGTGTGGGTGTATTTTTAATTAAATTTGGGAAAAAAAAATGCTAATTCTGTTGCTTGACTGGAGAAGTTGTGAGAGACGTGTGTTCACAGCTATGGTGCTCTGCCAATTATACTGACAAAATGACTTACCCACAAAAACACCCCTGACAGTCACCATAGGAGAGGCAGTTCCAGTGAACTGATCAGCAAAACACGGATTTGAGGTATCTTTCAAAAGGCATCTTGAACATACAGTCTTCCTGTGTCCTGCTGCTTGCCTTGGCCAGATGCACTGGGAAAATCAGGGTCATTTTTTCATACTGTTGAAACCTCACAGCACTGAATTGGGCTATAAGTTGAAAAAGCAGGCCAGGNAGCAATGAATCTCATTGCTCTTGTGGAATTTCCCGTAAGATCCACATGGCACAGTCATGTACTGAGTTACTGCTCGTGAACAGCCTTATGAAAGTTATCTGCCTCCACACTGCAGAGTAGTAAAAGGCTTTAAAAACAGAAATAAATTGCAGTTAGAGAGAAGTATTTATCACTATGAGATTGTTTGTGCCAATACTTGTACAGATTTTTTGCTGGGACCTGAGTGAGCACAGAGTAGGTTTGGACACTGCTGCCGATATGCCAAGTTGCTTTTCCCAGGACTTGTCTGTGATGCTGCTCAATGGCCATATCCATTCCAAATCCAGCTGGAACTTTCATTCCCTAATCGTAATCTTTAGCTTTCTTCCATAAATTAACAAGAATAGATGCATTTTAGTTAAATGCTCTTCCTAGGCAGACTAATGTTTTTTCCTCTTTACACACAAAGGATGTAATCCAGCATCCATTACAGTGACTGGGGTAACTCTCCCATGGACTGTAAAGTTTTTTTTTTAGGCCTGAATTACTCTACCACCAAGGTCACCTGCATGTAGTACATGCTTTCCCATGGCTTTGTGTGCCTGTTTATGTGATACTGTTCCTGCCTTTCCATTGTAGTACATGCGTTCCCATGGCTTTGTGTGCCTGTTTATGTGATACTGTTCCTGCCTTTCCATGTTGTATCTAATTTTTTTTAAAAGCATACTTATTACTGTAGCAGGACCTGTGTTTTGTGAGAATGAACAAAACAGGCTCCAAGACCTGAAACAGCTTCCTGGGAAGAGAATGAATGTGAATTTTGTGGTTGTTCTACTGGTCACACAGCCTGTTTCCTATCATGTAATATCTAGGAACGTAGAGATGCTTCCTGCTGTCACACATATCAACTGCTCTGCAGATCACTCTTACCTGTCCCTTTAGAAATTAAGCAAGATCTCCTAGTCTCAGAAGGAGTATGTCCTCCATGCTTATAAGAGTTTGCGACGTTTTCAATGTACATTTAATTCTTCATTCCCTTGAAATGCTAAAATTGAAAAGCAGGAGAGAAATTCACAGAATTACCAAAATTTAAAAATTAAAAAAAAAGAATATGCTTACTTATTTTGCAGAAGTGTGGCTTCAATATTGTGAGGTCCTGTGTGGGATGACACGTCTTCTGTGTCTAGTCTGTGTTGCATAATATCCTTTGCCGAGGGAACACCTAGAGAGGGTACCTGATCTTCCTCCAAAGTGGTATTTAAATGCTAAATTGCTCAGTCTCTATTTCAATAAAATGCTAGGAGGGGTGGGAGTCTTACTTGGGTTAATGACTGCAGCAGGCAGCTCCCAGGTCTTCAAAATCCTGTATGGAAAAGTCCTGTGGAATACAGTACACACTTACCACTTCTCTTAAATATGGCTATAGAATTTGCTGGACATAAAAAGTCTTCAATAAAATCTGCTAGGATGGGTTTACTTTAAAGAAAAAAAAACCTCATCAGGATATATACTTACTACCTTCCTTTTTTAAAGGAAGTTCTGTTAAACTCAGTCATTTGCTTTAAACCCATTAAATTCTACAGGACTTTCTCCTAGTGGAAGGTGAAACTTGGTGTGTAAAATCATAATGATTTGTTTGAGCAGCTTTTAGAACTGCAGTAGTAAAGCTCAGCTTTTGTGACCTCTCTTTCAAAAGATAAATTTTCAGCTTTTGTTTGTGCTTCTTTACGACCTGAATGTAAACCTGCTTTATGTTCTTGATATTGCTCCATTTCCTTCCCTCTATCTCTGAATGTTTGCTTCCAAGTCTCTGGGGTTCTGAGGATGTTTTCCAAACCAGTATTATTTAAAGTTGTATCATATTTTCAGCCTCCACTAATTATACAGTACTGTAGTAGCAAAATATAATTTTTAAGGATTGGATTATTTTTATACCTGCATCCAATATTATTAAATCTGGCGTTCTAGTCAGTATCATAAAAGGACACAATAAAACAATGAATATTACTATGTCCCTGCTTTTTTATTGTCTTTAGCTTTGCCTGTAAAGGGAAACATATGCAGTTTTGGGTGGTTTTAAATATTATTATACATCTAATCCAGAAAATAAGAAATTGCATAGAAAAGAAATTGCTTTTGTTCTTCTGACGGTGCTTCCTGATCGAATAACTAAATTGAAAAGTGAAGAGGAAATGGGTATGTTCTGTTACTTGTGCCAAACAAAATATTGCTCAGCTGAAATACAAGTTGTGTTCTGATACACTTATCTTGGTGTCACCAAGCAACTCAGTCTAATTTTAATTTTTCCTCAGTTTAATTTTTGCTGGAATTGGTAAAGTTGTGTATTTACATGTGTGAGTGCATGTTGGGGGGGAGGAAAACCTCAGGAGAGGCGGGTGCAGCAGGGCTGTTTGCAAGGGCAAAGGGCTGCACCTGGCCACCATGAGATCAGTCCTGTCACAGTGAAAACCACCTGGGACAATGAAGAATACTCAGCTGAGTGTCCCTCAAAGGAAGAAGGAAGGCACCTTGAATCCAGATGAACACCAAGTCCAACTCAGGCTGCTGAGGAGAGGCATGATGTGGAAGAGCATCTGGAGCAATGGCAGGTAAGTTCATTTGGGGCAATTTTTTCCTGTGCTGCTCCAGAGCAGTACAACTATGACAGCAATCAGATGGGCCTAAGGTGGGATTCATCTGTTCTATGAGAAGTTAGGTGGCCAGTTTGGACACTCCATCTGGGTCCCCCAGTAGCCATGGAAAGAGACACACGTCCACAGAGAGCAGCTCACCCCAAGGTAAGAGATTGCTCACCACAAGTATTTCATGTTATTCTACTTTCTGTGTGATGTTGGTATCTTTTAGGAAATTGATAGTATGAAACCATGGGTCACAACATTTCCATGGAACTAAGTAAAAGATCTTTGGGGTTATGGACAAGCACATGGTTTAACAATCCTACCCACTTCAGATTTGCATGCCAGTGCCTCTGGGATCACTGAATGCATCCATAGTGCGTGCCCTCAAAATCTTGGGAACCACCTGAGAAGTTAAAGAGCATCTGCTTCCCCTGATTATATGTGAATCTGTACCCATAGTTAAATATTTGATTTACACTTCTGAAGCTTTTTTCTAACTTTTAGCTAATTAAAACATATATTTCTACTTATATATGTCATATATAGTGGAGGAACAAAATTTACATGAAATAGCAAAGTGTATAGGAATCTAGTAAGGAAAAGGATTGAAAAATGTGCAGGAAAAAAGTATTGAGCTGATGCACATAAAGAGCTGTAAAAGACAATTTTTCCTACTTCATGTCTTCTGTCAGCATCTTTGCCTCTTGATTACATACACTTTCTAATAGATAAGGCCCTTTACCTTTGATATTTCTTTTTCCTGCCATAGACAAGTATTGACTATAGAGCAGCTACTGTTACTAAACATAGCATATTTTTTATTCCATAGTTATTGTTCAGTGTTCTTGATTGTCATATCTGAGTTTTGACACACAACAGTTTGATTTTACAGCCTCTGGAAAGTTACTGAGTTATTTCTGCAAAGGAAGTTTTCCCTGTAGTTCCTTGCAGGACATCACAACAGCTGTGACTGTGTGAGTGCCTGGACTAACACTCAACTATTTATTATCTAAATGTGTGCTTAATGACTTAATTAGTAAGTGTGGCAGAGCTGCTTATTTCACTGGTATCACTTCTCCTATTTTAATTAACAGACAGAGATTTTAATTCTCTGTCTGTTCTCCTAAACCACCATATTTATATAACTAATTCCTCCACAAATCACCAAGCAATGGGGCACATAGAGCCTGTCACCCTCCTTCTTGGAGAGAGCCTGTTGTGACCACCGGTGTGTCACAAAATGGACAGGGAAGGGCAAGCAGAGATGAAAGCTTCTAGTCCGTGAAGATGTATGTCTGTTCAGTGCGTTATTTTCTGGAGGAACTGGGGCCTTTTGCGTTGCAGATTACTCACACCGCCAAAACTGTGATTGTAATAAACAAAAGCAACCAGGTAGGAATGGAAGTAAAGTTGAAAAATAGGCAATACACCAGCTCCTGATGTGTATTCACTGTAGAGAACAGTTCTAATGTGCAGGACTGCACACAACCAGTAGTCACAAGTGTAGGCAGAAAAGCTGCACCATTTACGCCTGCTGAAGACCTGACCCTCATTTTCAATAGTGCCCTCAGAAGTTCTTTTGGTCCCACATACTTGCTTCACAGCCAACAGGGAGATTTTAAGACCTGGATTAATCTAGCTGCTCCTTGAGGCAGCACTGGAAAACAGGAGTGTATCACAAAGACTGAAGAGCACAAGTCTCAGAGATGGACATCGCCAGAGGATGGGTGACATACAGCTGTGCCACTCTCCAACAGCCAGGTTTGTCCTCCTCTGCACACCCATTCCCACCTGAAGCGCCTGCTGGAGTCTGGGGCTCACCGAACTGAAATATGTTATTCTAACAAGACTTTGGGATTAGTTTTTCAGGCATCACCCTGAAGCTGGGAGGGTGGTGCTGGTCTGAAGTGGAGGCTGGACACTGGCCAAGCAGGTAGGGACAGGACACTGGGGACAAACGTTTCCCAGGCATTTCCTTCTCTTATTCTGTTAGCTTCCTGGCAAAGCAGTTTTAAGGAGGGCCTGGAGGAATTGAGTGATCTGTGATGGGCAATGGGCACGGGAGGGAGCAACAGCAGGGAAGGAGCTGAATCCAGCATGGCCTGACCAGGGGATCACTGTGGGGACTAGGGGTAGGTGTTGGGAGCAGGTTGCACTGGAGGGACTTCAGGGACAGAGACAAAGGAAGGCACAGGCAAACACACACCACCCCACCACCACCCCATTTCAGGCTCAGCATCCTGAGCAGGTTTGCAGAGGGACAAGGCCACTCATTCCCAACAGAGAGGCACACAACCATTTTTAATATCTATAAGCCAGCAGTGTTTCCTGGTTCAGTGGAAGTTAAAAGTTTAAGACAACCCTAAGCTCAGGAATGACTTGAGTAATACTTCTGGTCTCTCTCACCCTCCTTCATTCAAGGAGATACGCCCTCTCAATATGGGAGACTATCCAAGATTGCATTTCTTGTTCTTAAAACAGAAGATCAAACAAAAGCAGATGAAGGGAGAGGCATTTGCCACACAGAGCTGTTACTTGGCGTTCAGTAGTGTGTTCATAACCTGCCTTTGTTGCTGGCAGTGGGGTCTGCCAGAGGAGACCAGCTCCATAGCCATTACAAGTGGCATTGCAGGGGATAAACTGATGGGTTGTTCATCCTTCTTTTATCTGATAATGATGGCGTAACCTGTGTTTACTTCAGAGAAAGACTTTACTGGCAGTTGTGGCAGGATACAGAGTCACTCAGACCTTCAAAATGAGAGAAATTACACCTTTGACTGAAAAGGAGGAACTGGAAATCAGTGATCCGACCCAGCTGATCTCAAGCAGTGCATTTTACTGGAGCACAAAGCTCTTGGACAAAGACAAAAATACCTGCTGACTGTCCTGCCTGCTCCTCCTTCTCTTTGCCACTTTAGTGGTGAGCCTCCAACCACATAAGAGGGCAGCAAACAAAACAGCATGATCACTGCCAAAAGGGCCAACCTCAGTCCTGTTTCTTTGATGTCAAAGGTACAGGTGTTTTCTGTTTCTTTTTAACCTGTTAAGCAGTAAGAAGTGCTTTAGCGTAAGATTTTGCTTATAAGAAGAAAAATAGCTGGAGTTTGAGGGAGTTTGAAGCTTGTCTGTATTGGTAATTTATTGCAAAGGAAGTGAGCATGTGGATCCCAGGTACTCTTTTCCAAGTGCATAATTAGCATGCCTTGGGATGGGGTCACCTCTTCCACTTTAAGAATAGATTATACTGCACCCTTCATTTAATTTGCACGGAAGGTGTTGGTATGGAAAGCTGGCAGGGGATAGCTGGTGCACTGTCAATTCCCATGCCAGCTTATTTAGCAGTAAATTCCTTGCGTCAACAGACTTAAGTATTTATGACTTAAAGGAAGAACGCTGCAGGTCCAGAAATCTCCTCCCAGCCTGAGGAGGAAGAAAAACACTGCTTGAATGTATCATTTGCCACTTGCCACCATGACGTCAGCTCAGGGCTGAGCTCTCTACCTGTGGCTGGGACCTTAAATGAGCTGACGCCAGAAGAGAAAGGCACTTTCTCTTAGGCTTAGCAGCAAGTGGCAGCAGCACCAGAAGTGGCAATGAGACGCTCTGTGCTCCTCGCTGTGTGGCTCGGCCTGCTGTTGAGCCTTTTGAAAGGTAAGAACCACTCACTATCTTCTGTTTTGTGATTTATCAAGGCAGCTATTGTGTGGCAGTGAATGGATTTTCTAGTGCTTTCAGCAGCTGTTGAGAAGCCAGTTGTGATACACAATTCAGCATGTCTAGATTTTGATTAATTAATGATGAAAGATGTCACTGCAAGCCAACGGCTTTCCTTGTTCACAGAACAATGGAAAATCACTGGTGCTTATGATTAACCTAATTCACCCTATTCCAAGAGCAGTTTTCAGGACTTTCGTGCTAAACCCAGGTAATTCAAGCTCTGTTACAGTCATAACAAAAGGTGCAACTGTTCCACGCCAGTACCCTTTTGGCCAGAGGCTCCTTAACCAACCAGTCTGGAAAGCAGCTCCCCCTGAGCCAGCTCACAGAGCTTTTGTTCCTTCCTGTTGAAATATATTAATGGAAACATCACCACCAGCTTTCAAGAGGGTTGCATCATTGTCTGTTCAAACTAAAGGTGTCATTCCTTAAGCCACTTAGTACCTTTTCTGGCATTGTGCAAAAGTCGGTAGCTGTGGGCCAGAGCCTACAGCCAAACTTGCCTTTTCCTGGTACTCAGTGAGAGTGTGAGGGGGTGAAGACATTAGCAGAAGTAAAGCATCTATATGAAGAGTTTTATAGCAGCTTGAAGCTGTGAGAGGACAGGAACTCCTAGCTAATACAAAGATAAAACTGCAGAGATAACAGCCAAATTAAGAGCTGTTAAGCTTGCAGCTGCTGGCAGACAGTTGTGGGTCTCTGTTGACTACTGTGAATGAACAGATGTATTTCCAGCAACATCCACAGTATGCTACAGACCAATCATAAGCATAGAAGTCTTCAATATTGTCAGTTGGTTTTCTGATTGAAGGCTTGTAGGTAACAGCAAGATGTGAAAAATCTTGTGCCAAGACTTACTGAAAGCAATACCCATTTTTCACTTGATCAGACTTTGCATCAGGATAGATCTGGCCAGAAACCTTTTCCATTCCAAGCAAACATCGTAAAAGCTTTGCAGGATATGTCCATTTGAATAGTACTGGCAAAGGCCCTGCCCTGCTCAGCAGCCAGATGTCTCTGGTGTTGTATAACCTTGGTGGTAACATCCATTTCTTTATCACAGTGGTAATGCCCAAGTCCATTAATGCATCCTGTTTCCATACATAGAAGGTTAGATCTAGGCACACAGAGCCATAAATTAGCCACCTTTGCTCAGGTTACCTTTGTCAAGCCCATGCACGAGGTTCAATTGCAGCTCATGCACTGGCACCACAGATGCTGTTCTTCCCGAGTCCAAAGGGTACTCCCGGAAAACTATTAGCCAGAGCCTCCCAGCTCTAACAGCTGTAAAAAAACACTAGCTCTGTAACTGGTTGTTGTTCCAATATCTCGTGACTGTGGCCAGCAGAGATTCATATTATCACAGTTATAGGAAAAACGTCCATTTAGACTAACTGGGGAACAAATAATGCTGTTTATAGAACTCAATGACCAATGGAGGTAGGAGACCTGTCAGGGAACTGGCACAATTGCTTGTGTTTCCCCTTCACCTAGAGGAGGCTAATGTATTAATTGTCTTTTCTATGTGAGATGCATTGACCATCAGAAAAAAAAGTGTACAAGATTTTCCTCAGCTAGGATTTTCAAAGTCCTATAAAACTCTAGAAAAGTGGGGTCTACTTTTCAAATGTCTGTTGAGATGATCAGAGTGACATGGATTTTGTGACATGGATTTTGACCACAAATACATTGTGGCTGAAATCATAGTCAAATCAAATACATAGTCTTTCAGCTGCATGCTCTTAATGCATTAGATAAAATTATGATTGCAGCAGCATTCACTCAGGATAAATAAGTTTATTCCTAACTCATAAATAAAGATTAATTAATAATAATTATTAATAAAATACTAACTAATTCGGATTAAAGTTAGATTGCATGATCCAAACTGGACATTTGTCAGTATCACACACTTATCAGCAAGGCTGGTTTATTATTTCTTCTTCTTACATTTAGGAAAAACAAAAAAAACCAAACAAATGCCTAAACCCTCATTCTTTATATCAAGAGTTGAGAATGACACAGGTTAAATAAAACAAAACTGAACAACTTAAAATAAATAACTAAAATATTTTGGAAGACTAAAAGGAATAACAAAGGCTGAAATCAAAGTGTGAGGAAGTATTTTCAACAACTGGCTGGTATCAGCCGGGTTTCCCTTTATTCAGAAATAATGATGACAGGGAAGGAATAAAAAGAGGAAAAAAAAATGTATACTGTCAGGAATGCACGGAGGTGTAGTCCAGGTAAAGAGGGTCTAGATATTGCTGATGCTGATACAGCAGAAGAAGCATTCCTGGAACAGAAATAGCCTGCTGTCACTGCCCACAGGAATCTGTTACAGCACACAAGTGTGTGTTAGCAAAGGCAGTTGTTCTTCCACTGCTCTGGAAGAGTATAGATGGAGTTTTAAAGGATGCTCCAGTAGGGCTGAGTGCAGAGGCTGTGTACTCATGGATGGGATGCCTCAGAGCCTGCTCTGACAGCCAGTGCTGGAGGAAGAAATGTGTGTTGGGCCTATAAGTCAGCACTATTCACCTGGAGGAGAAAAGCAGGGAGGGTACAAACCTGCTACTGGTAAGGAGGAGTGTGAGAGAAAAGAGTACTAATGGCACGTGCAGCCTGGGGCAGGCAAAAGGCAGGGTAAGGCTGCCCAGAGTCCTGGCTGTTCAGCCACACACAGGTCTCCCTGCACTAATTTGTACATGAATTGTCCTGCATGCAAAGAGTTCCTTAGTGCTGCCCTCTTCTTTTCATCAGAAACTGCTGCTGAAACATTTGCTAGCACAACAGAGATGCCAACCACAAAACCTCCAGGTAAGGAGCAAAGCCCTCAGACAGCTCCTTCTGGGAACAGCCCCAGGGAGCTCTGCAGCCCCCACAGAGGTTTCCCTGAGTTCCTCTCCCAGGGAAGACACAGGTGTCCCAATCAAGGCTGTGAATACCCTCCACAAGTCTCTTTCTGTGCTTGGTGCCTTTACCTCTCCTGCATCAGGCCTGGATAGAAGGGGATCCCTGTAGAAAAGCCCAGGGAATCCTGTGACCAGACCCTTCAGGGAGCTGTGCCTGAGGTCGGCTGCTGCTGGATGTGGCAGCTCTGCCTGACACAGCTGTGGCCATAAAGCACAGATATGCTGGGGACGCTGCAGTGCGTGTGAGGCCCTTGTGTTCAAGTGCTGCCATCGGGGGACAAGGGGTCATGGACACATGGGATGACACAGCCATCGAGAGCCAAGAGGCTGGGCAAGGGTGCTCAGAGCCTTGGCTGCTCAGCCCCACAAGGGTCCACTAGCATTTCCCTTCTCAGGTTGTCCTACCCACACAGAATTCCCCAAGGCTTTTTGAACAGACAATGCTAAGCACTGCTGCCATGTCCCTTCTCTCCCTTTCATCAGAATCCAGTACTGCAACTCAAACAGCTGCTGAGACAACAGAGATGTCAACCTCAGAACCTACGGGTAAGGAGCAAAGCTTTCAGGCTTCCCCTTTTGGGGACAGCTTGGAGTACCCAAGTCCCAGGGAGCACTGAGGATACCCAAGCAGGGAGGAGTTCCCCTGCCTGGGTTTCCTTGAGTTCTTCTCCCACTGGAGACAAAGTTACCCACACCATGACCTTGAATAACTTCCACTCTTGCCTCTTTCCCTGCTGGTCTTTGTTGTAAAGCAAATGTGTGGGGGAACATTTGAGGAGGCTGCTCTTTTCATGCTTGGTGCCTTTGCATCCTGTGCTGGGGGGGCCGGGGGGGTAAAAAGGATCCATGCAAAGGGAAGCCCAGGGCAAGCACTTTACTGGGCCCTGCAGGGAGGTGTTCCTGAAGCTGTTGGAGCAGGGGCAGGGAGGGATCTGGGGCACACCCCAGCATTGAGAGCTCAGGGACTATGGCTGGGGACCACGGAGCAGACCCTGCATGTATTCCTGCACTCCCAGCTTGATACCGGGAAGCCCCAACCAGGAGGGTCAAAGCTCCTGCTGGAATCACCCTGAGGAGGGACAGCCTACTCAGTCCCTCAGCTCTTCCTCCGTGGTGGGCTTGCACGAGCACATCCCTCCTGCCAGCATCCCACTTCCACATCACGATGGCCCAGCCCTGGGAAGGACCGTGTGCCTCTGACTTCCACCCGAATGATCCTGTGCCAAAGGCCTCTGGAGGGAATACACACGTGCAGACTGCACACAGTCTGATGGCACCCCCGGAGTCGCTCTGGCTGCTGTGCGCTTCCTTGGGCATGCGAAGGGATCTTTGCTGCACAGAGACACGTGTGTGCCTGTGCCTGAGAACGCTGTAGCCAGGGAGCACAGCTGGGCTGGGGGACATACATTGCCTCTCTGGGACCTTCTCATGTCTGGGTATTGGGAATAAGTTGTCGTGGACACACTGGATGACACAGGCATCTGTGTCACCAAGAGCCAAGAGACTGGGAAAGGGTGCTCAGGCCTTTGTCTGCTCAGCCCCACAAGGATCCGCTCCACTTACCTGTTCAGTGCTTGTCCTACACACTCAGAATTCCCCATGGCTTTTTGAGCAGACAATGCTAAGCAGTCCCACCATGTCTCTTCTCTTCCCTTCATCAGAATCCAGTACCGCAACACAAACATCTCCTGAGCCAACAGTGACGACAAGCTCAATGCCTACAGGTAAGGAGCAAAAATGCTCAGGCAGCATTTTCTAGTGACAGCTTGGAGTAACCAGGTCCCAGGAAGATCTCTAGCCCCCTCAGACAGGAAGGAGTTCCCCTGCTTGGGTTTCCCAGGTTCCTCTTCCAGAAGAGACAAAGCTGCCCAGATGGTGGCCATGAATACCCTCCACTCTTCCCTCTTTTCCTGCTGGCCTTTGCTGCAAGGACAATGTGTTGGGGAAGATGGTAGGAGGCTGCTCTTTTAGTGCTAGGTGCCTTTGCCTCCTTCAGCAGGCAGGGACACAAGAGGATCCCTGCAAAGAGGTGCCCAGGCCAGCCCCTGACCTGGCCCTGCAGGGAGTTGTGCCTGCATACCCCAGTGTGGGGCTGGGCCCAGGAACCGTGCCTGTCTGTCCCAGGAGCTCTCCGTACCCCACTGTCTTCCACCCCAGTAGGGCCTTCCAGTCTAGGTGAAGTGTCCCCATTTAATGCTGCATCTCCCCGCCACTCTTCCCTGAGGGCCTTTGCTGCAAGTGGAATGTGTTTGGAGGAGTTCACAATTGTTGTTGCTTTCTGCTTGGGATCTTTTTCGTCAGGAAAAAAAAGTTAGCTTCACTAGATTCTCTGGGAAAAATATTTGGAGATGAGCCTCACAGGAAATGAAAATTCATTAAGTGTTTTACTTTTTATTTTTTGGGGTATAAATGAGAATTCCTATTTCTTTCCCCATTTCAGAGAAAATGCCTCATCTGTGAGAATGTACTTATGAAGTGACATGTAAAAAACCAGGCAGGGTGGAAACCAGAATTTGATGTCTTGGAAGAGAACTGTAATTATCATCCTATATATAAGATGTATAGAAATATAACTTTTAATTACTTATTAACTGCTTGTATTATGTACAGATATAAAATACATACTCTAAAACCTTACTGAATATATATAATTACTCTGAGAAAACATACTATTATGATTCACTTTGGAGCCCCCATTTTATTAATGTATCTGCAGTAAAGGACCGTGCTATGACACTGCCATTATAAGGCAAGTATGTACCAGTGCAGTAATGAAGACACACAGGCTATAGTAGCCTGTCTTTCTCTAACAGCCACTGGTTCTGGGAAGCCTTGATGTGCTTTCTTTCTTTGATTTGGTTTTAGCTGTATTAAGTAGAGTACAACTGTGAATGCTCAATATGACAGATAATGAATTTCAGCCATACTCCGTGTCTTCACTGTGATATCCTGCTGGATTGTGTAGGGAAAACAGTTACTATACATTAAACAAGCAAGATACAGCTGTATGCTCTGCAATTGCATCTATACTCTCTAAAACATACCTGATAGATTCCTTTAGTAGAAGTATATATGAACTATTCAATATATGAATTACTTTATATATGAACCGGCTATTATATAGCAGAAATTCACAGAAACACTAACGTCAGTATCTTTCATCTTGGTATTAGTGGACTTCTGCCATGGAGATCCTTGTGGAATAAATTTGGCTACATGTGTTTCTTTAAAAAGCAATTATACCTGTGAGTGCCCATATGGATTCTACTACATCAATGAGAATTGTAACAGAGGTGAGTTGCAGGAGGGCATCAATGCTTTTAGTTAGCTGCTCAGGTGAAATTTGCTTCCTATATAGCTTGCTTTCACGTTTAATTGAGAACACAATCAGTCCGAGAAAGTGACTGCTGAATGATTTCTTGCTTTGCAGAAGCCACTCCTACAATGACCTAGATTGCTATCTCACAAAACAGTGACAGCCAAAGAGGTTGATGTTCTAGAAAAAGAAGGTGAATTCTCTGTCAGGAGTGCAGGAGAATAAGATGAGTGAGAAGCAGGAAAAAATGCAAGTGTAAACCTGACATTGATATTAATGGCAATGATTTAAAAAGGACCAAACTTATGAAGACCTGTGAACAACCAGATTGATTTTCCCCATTGCTAAGCACTCATCAGAGTCCTGTTGAAATGCATCTCTGAAATGCTTCTGAAGGCCAAGCATGTGAGAAAATAGGGTTTCTTATTTAAGGATCAGCAAGCGGGATTCTCAGATTTAGTTGTGAGCCTTAAGAAGCAGGTAGATCCTGAATTACTTTCTCTGTAAACCACAGTAAACCGCATTAGCTGCTTAATAGCTGCAAATTTGGAGTCCTCAATAAACATTTTTTCTCACTATATTCTGTAACATCTTGCAAAGAGTCTTTTAGCTTCAGGCCATGCTGACAGTTTAATGTTATTCAGTTTCATAATCAGGACAGATTGGTTTGGCCCCAGATCCTGCCTTCTTCCCTGGCAGCCAAAGTACATTCCCCATTGTGACTGAATTGATTTGTCCTCTACTGATTCCTCCTGTATATGAAAAATAGCACTGACTTTTTTTCTGCATTGTATTTCCCCATCCCTGTAGTCTGGAGAACTCCAAGGTGAAACTGGACTTTCTTGAATGCTTTCTAATTTACACTGTCTGTTCTTATCCCAGGGAAAATATTCCCAGCGACCATTGCAGTGACAGCACTTTACAATGATAGTCTTCAAACTGTAAATTCCACGGAGTATGAAGAGATGTTCAACAAAGTATCAGCATTTGTGAGTGACAATGGTTCCCCCNTATATTTAATGCTATACTGGATTCATGCAGAGAGAGAGGACACACACTCTAATGTGGGGTCTAGATAAGTTCCACTCTACAAGAGATCTACTTCTTTCAAAGAATGCTTCACGTTGGTTTAGACCTATTTACAAAAGACTTGAACTTCGCCCTCAGATGAGCACATGCACAGCACTTGCTGAAGTGAAGGGAATCCCTGAAGTAATATCTGCATTTTTCATACCACTTCTACTCTGGGGAGTTCTCACATAAATTGCTCTGCATCTTTCACCATTCCCTCTCCAGAAACAATGGGGCTGAGTGAAGTTTTCCAGCCTACTGAGTTTCTGATCTCCACTGTTCGCTGAAGGCTCAATAATACTCAGTGGTATAAGTAAAAATGAACATCTTTAATTTTTTTTAAAGAAAATTATTGATTCCATACAGCACAAACTTTTCTTAATTGCTGTCCAGCTGTGTCTAAATACTGAATAATAAGCCTCTTCCATAAGTCTGCCAGTATTAGTATTTTAATGTTATTAGTGAAATGCATACTGCACATTTTTTATAATTCTATGATTATACCTAAAATCTGGTAATAGATTTCCTGGAGAAATTAGATGATCAGTTTAATTTATACTGCTATGTTGAAACAAGTGGATTTGCTCATTTCTCTTTCTGGCAGTAAGGAAGAATAGATATGCAACTCTACCAGATATCTGATTAAAAAATATTCACCAGATGTTAATCAGGAATCATCAAAAATGGTGATTAATTTCTGCATATTATTATATTGCTTACTATGAACGTAGTATCAGAACATGGCCAAAAGTTGTTCCTCCAGGATGTTAAAAAATATTTTCTCAATTTTTTTGTCCAGCATTTTTTCATGATATGGCTACACAGGAGCATCATATGTAGGACTAAAATAGATGAATAGTAGAATGCAAAAGTGAAAATAGCATAGAAAATAATGTTAATTTTATTACAAAGAAAGATAGTTTATCTTTCATTTCAGTTGAATTAGACATCTCATCCTCTTCCCATGGTGCCTCCTGTTTGTGTGGCAGTTGAAGGCAGCTACCTCTGCTGGTTGTTCCCTGCTTCACATGGGATGAGGGAGAGCAGTGACTTTTCTTCAGCTCTCAATGCTTTCATCAGTGCTTCTTCCCACAAGATCAACCCCTGGTAACCCCACTTCACTGCCTCTCAGGGACATGTGCCATCTGTGAGGAGGTTGCCTTCTCCCTCTTCCCTTTACTTGTACATAGATTGGTGCTGTGGAGACACCCTCCTAAGCAGTGAGTTTGCAAAGGGGTATCTGTAACTATCAGCCAGTTAACTCTAATGCACTGCCTGATATTCATTCTCCATACCTCCACTGCCCTCCCATGTTCCCTGTTCTTCCATATTCTATAGCACCACCCCACAGTTCCTCTTCTGCAATACCTTGCCTGGTGGATTTAACACATCACCTTACTTTATTTGTGCTTAGAGTAGCACATTCTCTATTAAAACTACTGCTGAAGCCTCAGCGGTTCATGTGATTTTGGCCTACGTTTCTGCTTGCCTTGAACTCCAGTTTCTTTCTCTTTTATAGTTTGAGAAGGCCTTCCAACATTCTCAAACAGGCTATATACAAACTGTCATCGTGGATATTCAGTAAGTTCGTGGTTCGGTTTTTGCACAGTACATACTTCCAACATACCTCATTTTAATCTGTTTCCCATGAAGTTTTCAGTTCAATAAAAGATATGGGATGAGTTTAGCTCAGAATGCTTCCCCATAAAGGAGGGATGCTGGCCCGTTTTTTACTCCAATATATCTGTGAAATGGGCTGGCTGAGGCAACTCCACACTGGATGTTCTGCTTCTAGCACCATGTAGGACGCAGCACCGTGCTGTAACCAGCAGTCCCTGTTATATCTGACATGTCTGAAATTCTGACAGTTAACTCTGAGGTTCCTATGACTGCTGGGAGCGCTACCCAGCTTGGAGTTCCAGTTTAATTTAAAAAAACACCCTCGTTGCAGGAGGCATAGAAAATGTGTTTTATTGTGCATTTGTTGGTGTCTCCTGATGGCAGGTAGAGTAAAGATGCTACTGAATGAGTCGTGGTGATTGTAGTTGTGGGCATAGGTCCCTTGCTGGTCTAAGTAGACGCTGTGAGATGTCCCTCCTTTCCCATCCCCATCTGTTACAGGTCACTGCCCCCAGAGCTCTGCCAGCTTCTCTGTGTTTCTTAACCCCCATCAAGAAAACCTGGCATGCTAGCACACAGTGTCAACCCTTTTAGTGCTACCCAGGGATTAAGCAGCCAAGCAGAATGTTGTTCTAACAGAGTTATGGGGGCAGTAACTTCCAGCAGAGCAGTTGTGACGTGGGGCACAGTAACACCTCAAGGAACTACAGCAATCTGCCTCTTAAGGATATTTGTGTGCATATCCTGGCAGCATGAGGTTTAGCTGAAGAACAGGGAAGTCACTGCTGTTCTCCACCTCACAGCAGGGAGGTTGCAGATAGTGTATGGTTTGCAGAGATACATCTACATTGCAAACAGACCCTTCTGCATTCATGGTGGTCATACTCTGAATTATCCTCACCACCTTCAGGGTGAGTTCTCCACGTGATGCCTGGATGACGCCACAGGCTGATGGAAGCATATGAAAGTTAGGGTCTAACAGATGAGGTTCTCCACACTGCAGCTGGCTTGAGGTTAACCCAGTTAGAAGATGTCAGTTGTGTATCAACAGCACACAAAGGAGCAATGCATTAAATCCAGCAGCTACCTATTTACACCTGGACCTACTGTAAAGATGGCTGTTAATGTGTTCCTGAGCAAAACTTGCACTCATTTTCAGGTCTCTTGGCAACTACCTACATTATGAGAAACAAGCTGGGGGAGAGAGGGAGATTTAGCAGAAATTTTCTCTCATCTTTGCATCTAGCTTGCTATCCATATGGATTATGTGAAAAT
>WAAG01089933.1:132905-149214 GCA_013390105.1 Tichodroma muraria
AATAAATCTATAATTTTATTCCAGTGGAATAAATTATTAAAACTTGATCAAATCATCACTGAAAACAGTGAGGAGGCAATTCCATAAATGCATTGTTAGAGCCCTGGTAAGAAATGAAACCTAAACAGGTAAAGGATGGAACAAATGGAATCCTATACCCACAGCTTTCTCTGCTAGGACATGTTTTGAGAATAAATTCTACATGTTACTTGAAGGCAGCTGACAGAACTAGAAGTCTCATGATGCACGATGATGATCTGTTAAGGTTCTGTCCCTTATTCATAATTCTAGGTTTGCATTACCTAGAATTAGACAGGCTTCTGTGAGAAGAATGACTTCTGTAATTTTTGGGAACTGTTAGTTGTTAGGGTTTTATTTACTTTCTTATTTTGAGTCTTTTAGTGAGTGCTCTGTTTATATTTTGGCTACCCTCCAAAGCCCTGTGATTGATGACCAAATTTTCTTTGAAATACCTAATTTTCTTCTTATGGAAACTAAAATTTTCACACTACAGAAGTAAAAAAAAATAATAAATGTCTAAGATGTAAGATTTTAAGAAAAACAATAATTCAAAAATCCATTATAAAGTTATGAAAGCTGGCTAAAATAAATCCCAGTGAGATGTGATCCAGTGTAGGCTTTTGTGGTCCCATGCCTGTCTAAAATTTATACACTTTGCTATGCAAATCATCTGCTGTGAGATCAAACTTCAGGCTATTGCTTGCCTGTGGAAGATGCAGCCAAGCCAGATTTCCTTTTTGATGAAGTTGGATAGTTTTAAACACAGCCTGTTTACTTCTAATTTTGTGGTTTTATATTTCAGTTTTTGTTTTACATAGGTACAGTCCCAAAAAAGCCATTCTGATGCTTTAAAGCACAGGAGAGGGGTGGGTGTGTGTTTCCAGAGCAATAAAATAATCTGCGATTCATTTGTGTTTTTTTCCCTGAAAATACAGCTTGCAGCAAAAGCTGTTCTGCAGAGGCACACAAGTACTGTGTAAAGGAAGAAGAGGGTCCAACATGCAAATGTATGACTAACTTTAAAAATGAGGCTGGAAACTGTGTGGCGTGAGTACTCAGCTTTTTATTGCATTCCTGTGTTGTAGGTGAAGGGTCATCTGTCACAGGGTCCAAATCCATCTGTCTTCTATCTGGTCCAAATCCAGGAGAACAGGCAGCAGCTACGTGAATCAGAGAGGTGCCCAAGGGGGGTAGCAGGTGGACAAACTCCCCTGGTGTCACAAGTTGTGGTGTTTTTACTCCTTGGCATTAGTCTTGTGTGCACTCATAACACCTCAGAGGAAATGCAAGGAGACCCAAAGTCACCCGTGAGTCAGTGAAGAGGATAAAGTACCTCACCACATAAACACAAACTACTCTGACAGCGTGGCTGAGCCATGGGAACTGCTCTGCTGAAGTGTTTAGTAAGCAGCAGGCATTAGAGCAAGACGTGCCTCCAATCCCTGGAATTTTTGCACTGGTATCAGTGGGGACTGTTTCCTGATAACTTTCAGACCTATGTTACTCCTGCTTGGTTTTCGCTCTGAAATTATTTCTGTCAGCTCGGGATCAGAACAGAACAGTGGTGTTTGCTGGTGAGGTCGAATGAGTGACTGGTGTGCTCCGCTCTGGTGGATCAAGAGCGACTCACTCCCCATATCCATTAATTCAGCTCTTTTTTTAGTTACTACTGCTGTAAATTTAACATTTCTTACCATAAAGTCGATATATTTTAAATATAAGAAACTATTATGGGAGGAATAGAGTTGCCAGTCCGTACAGTCCTTATACTGAGGCTTTTGTAAAAGACATTGAACGGCAGTTCCAAGGGGCTCAGAGGTGTAGAGTTTAGTTCTTTAGAAAATTCGGTCCTCTTAACATTTTTCAGACTGAGAACCTGAAACTTTCAGTGCCGAGATCACCAATCACTCTGAAAATCTCAGATTGTTTAATGAAGTAAATAATTTAACATTGAGAGAGTGTTAAAGAGGAAACCTGCAGTGAACACACTTTGTGGAGAAATTGCTGACAAAAGGGGGAATTATCCTATGTTTTGCGATCATAGAATGGTTTGGATTAAAAGGGACCCTAAAGATCATATTTTCTTTCTTTCCTCTTTTTTTTTTCTCTCCCGTAGTTGTCCAGTGGGCTACTCTGGAGAGGAATGCAGTGACAGTAAGTATAAGAATTTCTGATTTTTAATTATTGTCTTGAAAAATACCTAGTAATGCTTAATATGTCTGAGATAAAAAAGTGGTAGCCTTTAGGGATGTCACCATTCTCCATTTATAGAAGGAAAATGTTGGGGGGAAAAAAGTGAAATTTCTCTGTTGCCTTATGTGCCTAAGGCATGGGAAGAGCCTATTTGACACCTAACTACACAATTTAGCCAATACTAAATCAATACTAGCTTAAACAACCCCTAAGTCCTCCCAGTTGTTCCTGTCCCTCAACTATATGTAAAACCATTAAGCACATAGTATTAGGAACTAGAGCTGGGGTCAAAATAGGCATCCATAAGAGATGGTCTTTAAAGCAGATCCTTAATTTACATTTTTCTGTGTCCAAAAAATGTTGCAAGCACCAGGAGCCTGGAAATAAATTCCTCCTCCCCTTCCTTCCTTTCCTTTCCTCCCTCCCTCCCTTCCTCAATATTTTTAATATTCACTGTGAGTTATTAATTGATACATTTCTTGTTTGCTGTTTTTCCCCCCCAGATAGTGAACTCATCCTTATAATAGTGGGCACAGTGTTTGGAGCCATTATCCTGAGTTTAGTGATAGCAGTCTCTATTATTTCAGTCAGGTAAGAATATTTGTTACAGTTGAACAGAAACTGCATTGCTGTGTGTTCATAATAAGGGTTTTGCACTAGGTATGCTATAAAAATCTGTTGCATGCTTCAGGATGGGACTGAGCATTCAAAATAAGGCAGGAGTGGACAAATCAGTAAGTTGGACTTAAATAAGTAAGACACACTAAATAGTCTTTTAAAATCTCCTCTGTTCTTTCTTCTCCTCTGAAGAGCAAAACACAAACAAAATCCAGAGAAGAGGAGCCTGATAAATCCAGGGTATTCCGACACAAATATCTCTGAGGAGAGACCAAGCATGTTCCCCAGGGTCCAGACCACTTCTGGCCACGCAAACCCAGGATATCAGCCAAACAACCCCTATGAGATGCGTTCCACAAATAGAGCTCATTTTCCAGAGAGGGATTATGATGATTTGGTAAGTGTTTCACATGGTCCTGTGGGAATGGAATTCCTGAACGGCAGCACTGTGGGCTACATACATTGTTGGAACCTAAGCTCCCCTCTGTACATCCTCCCTTGGTCTAGAAGGCCAAAGTGGTATAAAGGCACCCAAACAACTGTAGCTGCAGCTGAAAAAAAATTGTCTTAATAGAGAAATTTTCCTCAATGCAAAGATCAGCACTCATGAGGACCTTTCTAAAGCCCCAGTAGTCATCTTTGAACCACAGGAGGGATGTGTGAAAAGCAAGAGTCAAAGCAAGAGCTTGGCTGCCCAGTGGTCTGCTGTGTCATAGGATATTTATCTGCACTGGCCAAACCCATCCCTCAGCACAGGTGTGCCTGCAAGCATCACAGGCTGCTACCACCTGAGCTTCTTTTAGGCTGCTGTAGAGTCAACAGGTGCTGCAGTGGCACTTCCCAGCTGAAGCCTCATGCAAGATTCAGTCAGTTTAAGCTGGGACTGATGCCCGGGGGGTTGAGTTCTCCCACCTGGCTGCTGCTGCCTCATTCACAGCAAGAGTATCTGCAGCTGATGCAGCATTGCAGAGGGGAAAGGTGTGAAGTGCCATCAATAATATAGAGCAGTTTTTGCACTGCTGTGGCCCAGGAGAGCCTGGTCAGCGGAGGTGTGTCATTATGTGGAAGGCATGTTCTAAAAAAGAATGCTTGTTTTATCCTTGAATTCTGCAAGGGAGTCGTGGAGGAAGCAGAGACTTGAGATTAGCTCAGTTTGGGTTAATAACACCAGGGCTGTTGGATCAAACTCTGTATGGGCCATTCATGCAATGTTAGACTTGATGATCTTTGTGAATCCTTACTTCTCTTCTCTTCTTGTCTAAAAATTCTCTGTAGTATGAAATATCACGGGAGCCTAGGGGCTTTAGGATGCAGAGCAGATATTGAGTGACCAGAGCAGCAGAAGGATGGACGACCACCACAACACTGGGTCAGAGCAAAGAGTTTCACAGCCTCTCACCAATGCAGTTACTTCAGCAGAGGAGACAACAACATCCTCAACCCCAGATTCTCTCAAGACTTTCTAGAGGAAGACTCCGTCTTGAAAGAGATCATGAACAACTTTGAAATAAGGGAAAAATATTAGAGTAGGAAGAAGAGGACTTCTTTTACAAGAACTAATGTGCTCCAATAAACATTAGACTTCTTTGATAAGGCCAGTACATTGGCAAGAGAGTGAGTGTACACAAGATACCAGGATTTTAACCCTGCTGGTTTTCAGTTCTCCTGGAGATGGTCCAGGCAATATGCGTGATGCTGAAAATGTCAGTACCCAGAGCTTCACTTGGATGTGTGCTCACTTAATTTGAGCTATGCCTTTGGGCAGATGAAAACGTCTTCATGAAAATCTGACCTGTTTCACTTTACTATATTAGATACAGGTTTTTTCACCCTCCTCAACCCCCAGTATTTTCCATCTGAAAGCATTCTGGTCAGATCTCTGCTGACATGTGTTGTGTGATACAATGGCACTTGTCTGACCTTTTCCACAGCCTTCCTTCCCAATACAATGGCAAGATACATTACCTTCAAACAAACACTATTCTTCATCTTGCAAAACTGCATTGATTTTACATTTTTAGCTCCTGTGGGAAGTGTTAGCATTTTTTTTTTCTTTTGCAGTCTTTCTGTTTGAATGATAATAAGCTTGGTGTTTGGGCTTTTTTAAAATTTCCTACATACAGTCAATAAATCTGTCTGTAAAAGAATTAATATTTTACTGTATTTTACTGAGTGTGCATTATCTGTTGACTGGCATTAACTTTATAGTTGTATAAATACTTACATGCACACATATGTACATATATTTATAGATTACAATCATTTAAAGCATCATTTAATTCTATTGTATTTCGTGTTTTGGTTTTTATATATGCAGATTAACATTTCCTATTAAACATTATTTTTTCTCAGTATCAAGGCTTTCTTAAGTTCCTCCCAGTGATTTAAGTTTTTTTTTTTTAAACTCCAGAGACTATGCTATGTTAAAATTTGTGCAGAGTTTAGACACAAGTGTGCACAGACTAGTTACATCAGCACCCGGCTTTCACTCAGAAGTTCAGAAATGTTATTAAGTATTAACGAAGTTAAAATGTTTATTGTTATGAGACTGGCACCAATATCCAGTGGTTGCTTTTGGTGGGAACTGGGTAGTTAGTGGAGCTGGGTCTCCTTTGAAATTGCTGGACAAGCTGCTCTGTCTGATGGCAGCTGTTAATGGCCCAGATGAAAAGAAGTGTCTTTCAGCTTAAATGACAAGTTTGGGGGTCAGCGGTAGAGAACACTGTATGTGGTTGCAGAGATTACCAGGATGTCTGTGCAGATGCTTGTCTCCAGTCTCTCCATGATCAAAAGCAGCTCCCACTTGCCAGTTAAGTGATTGAAAGCTGGGACCTAAATAGTCCTGATCTTTTCATGAGGCTTCTGTATCAAAAGAAGGTAGACCCTGTTTTCTCAAAAGTAGCCTGGTGAGAAAAAGGGGCCATTTTCTCTGTTGTTTTTCTGAGGTTTCATTGTTTCTTTCTTCCAGTTCACTCCTGTCCCCCTTGCTGCTGTCACCTGGCTGCACAGCGTCTGCCACTGGCAGGGTCTGTAAGAGACCAGGTTCTGGTGGCCTCAGCCAGCCCCACCATCTGTGTGCATCTCCACATGCTCAGCGTGGCTCCATGGGAGCAGGGCTAGCTGGATTTAACTAGTCCTGATGCCTTGTTCCAAGGATGGGGAAGGATTTGATCTTATTTTCTTGACTTTCCTCTGAGGGTACTGTTCCGTGAGGAGCAAAGCAAGGCATGGTGGCTACACGTCTCACAAGAGGCAGAGAGACCCATTCTTCCTCCAGCTAGAAAAGCCCTGCAAGCTGCATGAGTTCCCCCCCTCAACAATTTAATGTGTGCCCCCCCATGCCTGCTGCCCCCTTCTTTTTCTTTGAGCTTTTCTCCTGTGTATCTCCATGATAACCTGGGTGAAGGAGATGTTCCCAGCTTCTAATCCTTCTGCTCAGACTTTTTCTTTCCCCCTTTTCCCTTGACTTTTCAGCAGCAGGAAAAGGTTCTGCTGTCTGCAGCACTCTGTTAACCCCATGCAGGCTCCACTCTGGGGAAGTTTGCACGTGGTGAGACACTGGAAAATGTATGGGATAAAGGCAGAGAATGCCCAAAAGTCATAAAGCTCCACTTCATTCGGCTGGCTACTTTTGCTTGGATACCAGCTCCCCCCAGTCTTTGTATGGAAGACTGAAACTTGGGCTAACATGGAGCTAAATAAAAAGGTTTTTCTGTATCAAAAGTAACAGCCCACTGGAATGGTCATCGTAGTCTTCCCCTGAGATAAATTCCCTGGCTCCATGCATAAAATACATGTAACAGTAACCTGCTACAGAGGCATGTGGAAAGGCTTTTAAATGTTATCTCCTGCAAAGCAACAGAGGTTGGAAATGCAGCTGAGTGAGAAACTTTAATGTAGTAGAACTTTATTGAGGGTGTGATATCCCGGCATGTGCTATCACTGGTAATAAAAGCAGCAAAAATAGTCAGGTGTTTGCACCATTTCACTGCAGAGGAATTTTCATTGCACTAATTCAAAGCTAATTTCTGCAACTACAACCATTCCTCATTTAGCCCGTGCTGGGGAGAGGCTATCAGATACCACTGTGAGCCTGTTCCTTTTTAGCATTTCAAAGGCTGCTATAGTTCTTTTATCTGGACTGGAATTCTGTACCGAAAGGGCAAACTCCCAGATATTTCACTTCTGTTTGTCTATTAGCAATGTGTGACTATTCTGGTAAATGTTATCACGGAAAATAGCTCTTTGTTGAGTTTTATGACTGCTGCCTCTTGACTCGTGCTTTATTTCAGCTGCCCATCCTTCAAAATCCAAGTAGGCATAGGAAAGGAGCTGAGTTGGGTCCGCACTGTCAGGGTAAGTGTGGACATGCCTGCAGGCAGGCTGAGAGGCTCCAGGGATCTGCCACAACTCATTTTGTATCCTGGGTTCTCCCATCCATCTTCTCTCTTGACGTGCAGTGTATCCTTGAGAAGCAGAGTGTCCTGCTGGCACGTTACCCACAGAGGAGGTGGGAAGAAGCTGCCACTCAAGTCTGCCACCAACTTTTATCCTAGACCAAAAGTCACTCTGGAGAGTGTAACTGCTTGGCATGTCTGCATAGGGTGTGCTAAGCAGTGCTAAAGGAGCTGGGACAGAGGTTTGTCTAGTTGTAACACATACTTGCTTGGGAATATTGGGACAGCTTCAGTTATATGCCATTCTACATTTATTTAGAAATATTCAAGCAATGTGGGGTGCGAGGGGAGGGGCATGGTAGGTGCTATGTACAGCAGTGGGGTAAGAACCTAGGTCTGGGTAGCTGCCTTAGAGGAGCTGCACCTCAGGAATTTAATGGGATGGCAGGGTAAGAACGGGTGGAGCGATCAGGCCTGCTGCTATTAGCACCTGAAACCAGCCTCAAAACTGAGGAGCTAAACCTGTGCATCCACACATTCCCCAGCAAAGCCCAGCATCCAAACTTGCATGTGAAAGCAGCACCTTTCAGGCCTGAAAGCAGGAGGCACTTTGCATTTTTTCTGGTTGCCTGTTGGAGGAAGCCACACCTCGTGTCCTTTAGGAGACTATTTTTACACAGATCCATTATGCGACGTGCCAAGCTGGAGGCATAAACAAAAGTGAAAGTGATCAATGAAGGTAAGACAACACTGCAAACCAAGGGGCTTGATTTTCACTTCTTGTGTACCTTGAGTTTGATGGCTGGCTGTTTTCAAGGTGAATGACAGCACTCCTTCCGACAGGAGGGACAGGGGTAAGGGAAAAGGAGCCTCTCCTCTAGCAAGAAGTTTCCACCTCCTTGGTAGGAATGGCTTCCCAATAGAAACTCCTGGTATGGAGAGTGTTTGGGGAAACTCAGGTGAGGGTTGAAGGGACTCAGGCAGGTGTCCTGGTGAACATGACTGTTCTTAGCTAGTTTTGGGGAGACCACCTCAATTTCATCCCAGGCTCAGGAAAGTGACTGGGCCTCAGTACAGCCCAGAGACAGATGATCTTGCTGGTAATTTGTGGGTCAATAACACACAATCTACAGCAAGGCTAGCCTAGCGCTGCCTCATCTGTCACTCCTGTGAGAGGAGGACTGTCATTTGTCAAGTTTGGCAACTGCAAAGTCATCAATTGCTATTTTACCCAAATTTCCCATCCTTTGGCCTTTTAGTTTTAGCCCAGTGATGCTCTCTGTTTCAAAGTCATGTGTCTGGTGTTGGGGTGGGAAGATGGAGTAGCTTTTCTTACTGAGGGTTCCCAGCAGCATTAAATTAACCTCTCCCGGGTTTTGGGGTGTGAGCTGAAAACACTGATTTTTATAGCAACTTGTCAAAAAAAAAACCCAAACCAACACTAAAAGCCCAAAGTAGTCTAAGAACAAAAAAATCCATAAAACATGCCAGGTCACAATTAAACAGGAAAGAAACATGGCTAAAAATAAGTTCTGTAAATCGCCTTGCCAAGGATGCTCTAGCTGCTGATAAAAGGCTCTTTAAATATACCAAAGCCACAAAGGCAGCTAGGAGATCAGTGGGAATGCTGACAACAAGGGTACAGAAGTGGCAGATGGGGACGATGATGTAGCAGAGAAAGTCAGTGATAACTTTGTGGCTGCTTTGTCTGCCAGTCTACAGTGGATCAGCTGGAAGAGCTGGAGCAATTGGAAGAAGGGCAACACAGTAAAGAGCTAACAGGAGTAAAGGAAAAGTAAGTGAAGTCACTTTCATTGAGGTAAGAGGGGGGATGAGGTCAAATAGAAAAAAAGTGGATGTTAAAGTGCTTGGGACCAGACACTGATCCCGGGGACTCAAAGGAGCAGCAGAGCCCAGAGGTGCAGGTGTGTGGTACCCAGCTGTGTTTCCAGGCACAGCCAACACATCACACCCTGCAAACTCGCTGGGGTGCGCCATGATTGATGGGTTTCCAAAGCCTTTGACTCAGAGTGGCAGCCAAACACCCACCAGAACCTGGGGGTACACAACGCTAGAGAAGGTCAGTGTAAAGCAGACAGAAAAAAACTATAGGCACAGTTGGTGAACTTGCTGTCACAGGATGCTGTGGATGCTTGTATCTGCAGGTTCAAAAAGAGATTAGGCAAATTCAAGAACGCTAATGCATCCTTGAGAGGTGTACCCCCTAACAAAAGGATGAGAAAGTAAGGGTGCTGGAGGAAGGGGCTGTAAAAGAAGCTGGGGCCCCAAGACAGTCTGTCCTGCTGCACCCGCTGGAACAGTCTGGGGCTGGATGGACATCCTGGATCAGAGGGACATTTCTCAGCTTCTGAATGCATTGACCTGCTTTATTCAACAGCAGCATGGGCTGAAAGGTGATGCCAGTGGCATATATACATAGTGGATCTTATATGCCCTAATTATGTCCAGGCTGTTCATAAAGCAGAGGCTGTGTAAGGTGCTGTACATGGGGCTCTGCTGTTCGTGTAAAATTAGCCTCATAAAAGAAACAAAAGGAAAATTTCACCATCAGATAACTGAAAAAATTCAAAATGCTTCTTGCTTTTGAGTCTGGAAGGTGCTGCCTTTCACACACAGGCTCCAAAGAGCAGCCTCTGGAGAGCAAAGTTTATTCCTCTCCAGGAGAAGCAAACTGAAACCAACAGCTCCCACTCTCCCTCTCCTGGTGGAAGCAAAACATCTTATAAAGGAGCTATGCCTCACCCGCTTCTCACCGTTCCCAATCCCCTGGACACTGTCTCCAAGCCCCAGGCAGCGTCCCTCAGAGCACCCTCTATGGTGGGTGACATCGAGGGGGGCAGAGAGAAAACATCTGTCCAACTGGTGGCCCAAACATGGCAGAGATTTCCCCAGAGGAACAGGGACTCCAGAGAGGTCTGTGGAGGAACCCAACATTGCTTTTGGTGGGCATCTATGGCAACAAAGCATTTTCTTTTTTCTTTTTGTTGTTGTTTTTTTTTTTTTCTTTTTTTGGTTTTTTTTTTCTTTTTTTCTTTGACTGTTCTGAAACTTTAATACCACTGGTAGCACTCTGAGGGCCATTTGTCCCAGCTGGTTTCCCTGTATGGTCATTGTTTGGCAAACAATTTTCAAAGCTGATATTAACATCTTCCCACAGTAACGTCCATCACATCTTGGTGGGTGGGAGGGCAAGGAAGGCCCCCAGCCCTCCTGAGAGAGCTCCCCTTGACTCTCACTGGTGGCAGTGCTGCCTGTTCCATGCTAAAAGACACGAGCCTGGTTAAATATTAGGGAATCTCTGCCTCTACTTTAGTCATAGATGTCTGGATGTAGCTGGGGAAAGAAAGTCTGCTGCATAAANTTTTAATCCATAGAGATCTTTTATACGGTAAATCAGCCAAAAGTTAAAAGTAGAAATGTTTCATATCTGGAACAGTCAATGAATTCAAGAGGTCATTATAGTGCTAAGGTTCCTAATCCCCTCTCAAGCAGAAGAATGTTTAAATTGGTGAGAAACAGGGGTCAAGTCCAGGCAGGTATTTCAGTGCCTAACTTGTACTGACATTAATGGGAATAGGGGTCTCTGGGGAAGAATTGTGGACCTGGGTCTGTATATCATTCCTATAAATGAAACAGGGCTCGTGTTGAACATGTGTAACAGTACATTTTTATTCTTTTCAAAGCAAGGTCTTTCCTTGTAGACTCCTTAGCATTTCTCAACTGTTTTGTCCTTCCAAGATCGATGTGAACAGATTCTGCAGCAGGCTCATGCTGGGCAAAACCAACTTGCCAGAAAAATAAGCAAAAAACCAGAGTCCAGTTATTTATTTCAGATAGTGATTAAATAGCCAGGTGTCAGCTGATTTGAAAAAGCTGCTCAGGGCATTGTGAGGTCCAAACTGCACAGATCCAGGTGAATTCCTTGGAAACCTGTTTGTACCTCCAGAGCACTGTGCTCACCAAGGTGCTTAGGACTGGAGCTTTTCATCCATTCAGTGGGAATTTTGCCAGAGATCTGAGTGGAGCCAAGCCTAGTTGGCTCTATCTGCTGACATTTTAAATTGTATTTGATGATGCTTCCCCTACATGCAGGCACACAAAGGGAATCTCTTTGGGCTCTCCATTTATAAGAAACCCCCTGCCAGATGTATCCAGCATTTACTCCAGGCTTTTGCGTCTCTCCCAGAGTGCTAGCCAAAGTGGGACCAGTTTATATGAGACAAGATGCACAGGAAGAGAGAATATTTTTCAACTGGTGCAGGGTGGTGAGGACTGACCTTCGGGCTGTCAAACCCTCCTCCCTCTCGTTCCTCTCTGCCACCGAGCAGAGCCCCTGGCCACAAGATGGAGCTGGCTCTTTGCAATTGCAGGATCAGGCACTCCAGAGGCAAAACCTTTTCATGAGCTTTCCTTGGGGCTAACCATTAACAGATACACAGACAGGTCTCTATGGAGCTGCTAATTTTTAACCCTCTCCTGTGTCCCAGCCTTGAACATTCCCACGCCCGTCCCTCTGACGGCGCATTACTTAACTCTGGGGATTGGGGCATATTTTTTGGGATGGCTCCTGGCTGGAGATATCCATCACTCTTTTCAGTTCAGCACATCAGTGAGCCACTCCTCTAAACAGCCTCTCAGGAAGCCAGGTACCTCCCAGCCCGCTCCAGGGACTGTAGGCACACCAAAACTTAGCCAGGTTTGGTGTGGCTTCATCATCCCTATCTCGACTTCATGTACCATAGAGGCAGGAGGAAAGTCTCCCCCTTGTACCTCCCTCACTTTCCAGCCCAGCAGCTTCAGGCATGGACTAGCTCGGAGATGTATTCTGAACTCTGCCTTTTTTTCATCTATTAGAGAATCAAAACTTGGCAAAACCACTTAAGGTGCTGTTCTCTGCTTCCCAGAAGTGTTGCAATGCTGCTCCTCAGCAGGTCAGGAGTTGTTTGGGAGTAGTGTTGCTCTTGAGTATCTGAGAACAGAGGTTGGTCCTTAGATGGTAAAAATATCTATTTTTATAGCAGGCAGCGGCAACACGTGCTGCATCTTTAGCCAGAGAATAGAAATAGGATTAAATTTATGATTGTAATTTTTGGCATGTGGTAGTTGCCTATTACTAACAAGCATTTTGTGCGAATTGTATTTTTTTTACAGCTTCCTTGGAAAAAGAAGGAGACAGACTTTTTCCATGGTAGTGAAAACCCCAGCCTGGTTTGTGGGCTCACTTGTGGGAGGAGGCAGTGTGGGGATGGCAAAGCTGCACAGTGCCTGCAGCTTGTGTCTCTGCTCCCCTACTTCCCATCAAGGCACAGCCAGGAGGAACCAGCAAACAGCACGGTGAGGACCTGGAAAGGAAAATGTTTTCCTAACACAAGAACTGTTTGTAGCACAGTGGAGGTTTCCAAGGTTCAAATGAGTTTGCCTTTTATTTCACATCCCTACACCTCAGTTTTACTCCAGCTGTCTTAAAACTCCTTCTTATTAAAACCATAAATCAGTCCAGTTTTTTCACCATCTGAGTTCCAGTCTGGCCATCCTTTGTTGTATGGAGAGTTGCTTGGACCAAAGGACTGAGGGATGTTCAGGACCTGTTGTGCACCAGTGGTGCCCGAAACCAGGCTGCACCTGGATTCCCCATCCAGCCACCTGACTTCTAGAAACAGGCAATCTTAGATGTCTTAGCTGGTCTTCCTTGCACACTAGAGAGCTGTGCCTGGGATCCTGAACTTACTGCAAACATGGTGGTTGAATGAGTTATACCCAATAATGTGGCTGTAATGAGCTACATCCAGGCAGATCATGTTTCTTCCAGCTGGAGCTGACAGGAAGTAGCAAACCTAAACTTACACCACAGAGTCTAGAAATGGGAGAAAGTCAGAGATGTCCCAGGATTTTGCTGCTGGAGAGTGGCTATACTTTGTGAAACACTAAGGCAGAGGTGGAGCTTCACCCTGAAACCGGCTGTGGCTTTGTGCAAGGGTCTGGGAGTGGCTCAGACTGGTGCACAGAGAGGAAGGAATCGCCACTGAAAATCCAGAACCTCTTTAGTGCCATGGCAGACATCTAGATGTGACTCAGATGCTTTTATCTACCCTTTCTGCCCCAAGGAAGATAGGATGATGAAAACCTATCTGTAGAACACCTGGTGTATCTCAGATAAAGGATTTTATTTGTTTTAACTGATGATAAAAGAGCCAAAGAATCAACTTATAATTACATCACTTTCAAATCCATGCCCAGGTTAGATACCCTGGGTTTATGTCCTGCTTTAACTACAGGTTGAAGTGTAAGTGATAAGAAAGTGAACATAAAGATCAGGCCTTTTCAGATGGGGATTTTCCTCTCTCTGTAACAGTAAAACTGTGCAATGATACTGAAAACCCAACTCCAAGGACCTCTTTGGCATGTAAATACTTGAAGGAGCCTGAGGGATCTCAGTCTCATGGACTATGTGATCCTCAAGAGTGGCACTTTGTAGAAGGAGACATGATGGTCAAGAGAGAGAAGACACAAGCTGTGGTGACGGCTGTTCCTGGACATCAAGGGAAACTTTATTGTAGATCATCCTTTCACAATCCCCAGGAGACAGAGCCCTTTTTTCAGTTCTCTTCCCAAAATCTTGCTGCCTCAAACTCATCTTCTACTGAGTACATAATAATCTTTTTGAGACAGGGGCACTAAAAGCTTTTCTTTCTCAATCCCGTATTCAGAACAAGGGAATCCCAGGAGGAAGATCAAGGGGTTATCTGGTTTCATACATTAAGGCAATATTTTTTGGGGGCATTTACTGCCACCCCATCCCTGACTCCAGAAAAACCACCAGGACACATTGTCACCTGCAGGCAGGAAGGTTTTTTACCACCACCTTCTCTGTGGATCTCATTTCAGGACACACATTACCTCTGCTCATGCCTCATTTCTTGGGCTGTTGCCAGCCTCAGGGACACAAGGCTGCCTGCTTTCTCTGGAACTGAGCTGCCCACCCCACGTTCACCACGAATCCCCCCTCTTGGTGTTACAGCTGTTTGTTTGGCCATTCATGTAATTACATCCTCTTTTGCTGCTGCATGTGGGGCAAGAGCACAGCACCAGCTTCTGAGAAGGATATTAACACTTCTCATCAGGAAAGCCACAGCACTTCCTCCCCTGTGGCTCCAGGGGTCTTTCCCTGTACACAGAACACAGTGGTCTGTAGGTCAGTGGTGCTATGCTGGGATAGGATAAACTGCCTGTGACTCTGTGGGACATTCAAAGAGTTTGGCTTGAAAAACACGATGACTGATAGCAGATGTTGAGCATCGAAAACATCTCACTGCTCAAAAAGTGCGTAGTAGCAGCTCCCGACCTTCCCCCTTCCCGCGGGGGTTTCTCATGGGGGTTGTGGGATGGGGACAGCCTGGGCACAGCGAGCACCAGGTGCTTGTGCCAGTGCCACAGGCGCCTGCAGGAAGAGAGAGCTCGGCCTCAGCTGAGCCCAGCTAAATATAACCAGGGACTGGGGAGCTCCTATGCCTTGCCTGGCTCCGGTCCTGCTGCAATACATTCCTTCTGAAAGTACTGCCTGCTTCCTCAAGCCCTCTTCTCTGCTCCTTGAGATGCCACAGTTGAGTCTCAGAAAGTGGCTTCCCTCCCTCCAAGTTGTTTTCTTACCCCATGGCCCTGCTTTTCCTTTTTCCCCCTTGCTCATACAGATGCCCCTGTGCATCTGCTCCTTCACCCAGTGCTCCGGGGGCAGCATGGCAGGACACAGAAACAAGGGATGAGGGTCTCCCTGCTCCTACAATCAGGAATAGTTTAAAGCCCTCAAACATGAGTCTATCCATGGATATTTATAGTTGTAGTTGTGTCTTGGGGTACTTGGGCATGGCCAGAAGATACCAGAAAGGACCTCTAGGTCTACAAAAGGCTTCTCTGGGCAGTAACGCTCATATTGGGCATCTTATCTCTTTCAAGTGCAGGATATGCATTTCACTTTCTCTTTTTTTTTTTTCCCACAGGAATATTAAAAATATTCCACAGAGGAACAACCTGCTTCGAAGTCCCCACACACCACATCTTGCATGTCCAGGTTAGTCCCAACATGGCCAGTATTAATTTTATTATTAATAAAGGGTGACAGCATGCACCTTATGTTTTTGGGATAACAGGGAGGCCTGGTGCTGTCTCTTCCTCCACGCACAGCCAACAGCTCGAGGGCAGGTGGTAGGTTACTGCCTGTCCCACATATCACACTCCTACTGTGGCAGAGGTCTTGACGAGGCATTCAGAGATACTTTTGCACTGGTTGCAAGCAGTAGGGTTATGATGCTCCTACAGCCACACCACCACCTGTTTTGATTTAGCAGCACTGGAACAGTTAATATGTTAACAACTTTTGTAGGTGTGTGTTCCCTAAAACAACAACTAGTCAATTTAAACCCAAACCTGTTTTCTCACAGGGATATGAAGAAGTTGAAGAAATCAACAAGGTTCGTGAAAGCAGCGTTGGAAATCAACGCGAGTAAGAGGAAAGTTTGGCAGGTGGCATTACAGTTAATCACTTCTGTCTGGGAACAGCAACATAACATATGTGTTTTAAACAATATCTGGTGGTGAGATCTAGTAGACATGAGGGTGTCATGAAGGTCTCCAGGTCATGGGTAAGCTACCTGTTACTATAAACTGCTTTTAAAATCAATGATCAGCTCTAGGGATGATTTATGATTTATTTCCGAAACAAAAAAAATACAGAAAGCTCTCCATCAACCCAAACACGATCATAAATCCGATGCTTCCTTTCGATCTGAAGTGTTGATGTCCCAGGCGGTGGGGGCGTGGACCGTGCCAAAAAGCCGTCAGACAGTGAGTGCTGCGTTGCCCGGGTGCCCTGGCTCAGAGAGCCCTTCAGTAAACGGACACGGTCTGTTCGCACAGAAAAAATCCCTGAAGCAAGAAAAATGCCACGTAAGAGCAGGCACTGACCCGCGGGGAATGAGTGCAAGCCCTGCTGCGAGCGGGAGAGGAGGGCGCGCATTCCTCGTGTGTCTGTGTGCGTGCCCGCCCGTGTCCGTGTGTCCGCGCAC
>WAAG01089933.1:149712-212626 GCA_013390105.1 Tichodroma muraria
GCCGGCACCGGCCCGGCGCTGCGGCCCCCTGCCGCCGTGCCCGCGGTTGCGGGTGGCGGGGACCCGCGCTCCGGCAGCGCTGCGGGGCACGGACCGCATCCGCGGGGTGTTACACCTTCGCCTTTAAAAGCGCGGAACTGCTCTTTATACACCTCGCTCTATATATACTCTACTGGAAGCGGCTGCAGCCACTTCTGTTCGGGGATAAACACTTCCCCGGAGTGTTTGCCTGAGCGCTGCGTGTTAATCGATGGGATGAGGAGTAGCAGCAGAAAGTCACGCAAAGGCTGTCGCCCTGCCGGCGAGCGGTGTCCACACTCGCACCTTGTGTCGTTCCTCACTTGCACCTTGTATCGTCCCTCCTCGTCTGCGTGGCACCCAGAGAGAGAGGTCCTTGTCCCCCGTGGGGATGCTCTTGGTTTCCACACTCACACACGTGAACTGCAGTGCAGTTTGTGACTCTGCTCCGGCAGTACTGGAAATAGGGTCTCCCTTCTCTCTGAGCACTTGGGGAAGCTTATTTATAAGAAGGGTGCCCACAAAATGCCTAAATCCACCATTCCAGTACTTACTCTCAGTGCTTGATATTTTAATGAGTAATCTTAAGACGAGGCTCATCTTGCTGAGTGCTGTGGCACATAGCTGCAAAAGCTCAGAAGAGGTTTTCTTTATTTTTTTTGTGTGCCTGATCCATGAAATTGATGGTTCAGTATTGCAGCAGACCGTCTCGTGTATCTTAGAATGCTTATTGCAAGCACAGATAAAATGCTCCTTTTTCATGTTTAGCTGTATAAAGTGCATCATATTTTTTTTTTCCCTCTGTCTTCCCTAAGCAAGCCAGTACATTCATTTGGGGAGCTGCCCAAACTAGGAATTCTTGCAGAACAGGTTTAAAATGAGGTCTGATTGCCTGGAGCATCTTTATGAGTAAATTTGCTGAGTACCTTTCATCAGTTTCCTATCTTTACTCTGCATCTGTAGTTCGATGTATTAAAATCTCTGCTGTCTCATGGGATACACTTTCTTCTGCTTTTTTGGGCTCTCCTGCAGCTCAATCCAAGCTCAAGGGAAGGATGTCATTTGGAGATGTTCTTTGTGCTTGCTGGACACTACTGTGCAGAATAGATAGGGTGCATGGCTTAGGACTCAGTGGCATCATTATGAAGGACTGTATGTGGGCTGTGCAGCTCAGCAATCCAGGGAGTGGATTATTAACCTACAGCATAATCCCAGCTAAATCCTGGATGGAATTTTGGTTGACTTTTCAGGAGTGGTTTCATTATATGTATCACAGTCCAAAGAGCAGACTGAGTTCCTTCCGGTCTCACTGGGTAACTTGCCCCAGTACCTGCAAAGATCTGGACTGGCATGAGCATCATCAGCTCTGCCTGATTCAGGAAAGACTGCACTGAATCAAGCACTGCAAAATCTTGCATCAGGAAAATCCTGCGTGTTTCTACTCCAACTCGAAAAGCTCAGGTTTCAGTCTAAAATTGAAGGGCTTCACAAGCTCTGTTTTCACAACAATGCTGGAAATGGTTTAGTGTTGCTACAGAGTGGAAAGAAAAGCATAGTTGGAAACTTCAAAAGCTGCCACCAGGAGGAATGTCATCCCACGGCTGGCTACAGGAGCGTGGGCTGCTTTGGTCATGGCGCGCAGTGGAAGGAGGAGACCTTGGTTTTCATTCAGCTATTACCATGACTAAGTAAACTCTCAAAAATCCAGCAGTTGGGAATGGAGGTAAACATTTCCATGCAGATGGGCGAGTGAAATTGTGGGAGAGCCGGGCCTGGGTAGCTGGGGTATCAATACAAGTATTTTCTACATTAAGCCCATTATTTTTGCTGGGTTACCCTGTGCACAGCTGCCAGAGCAGCAGCTCTCAAGGAGAGGCTTTGGGCCGTGTTGTAGGGCTTGCAAATGCAAATGTTAATTGCTGTCTAAATTACAACTCAGTTGAACAAGTTACATTTTTCTTTATACTACTTATTTATCTTTTGAGCTCTTGTAGTGTCCAGGAGCTGGAATATAACTTCTGAATGCGAACAAGGAATGAAATGCCTGGGGATGTGGTAACAGCCAGAAGGAAAAAAAAAAAACCCCACACTCTTAAGCAGGCTCTTGTTTGGTATGAATGAGCCCAAGGAGCCTGTCTGAATGAGAGCCATAGAGAGAGTGCAGGGCTTGGCTCTCTGGGGTTAGAGTTAACCACCTTGCGGGCAGCAGAGGCCCGTCAGTGCAGGGCTCTGGCACGGTCAGGCCTCTGCAGTGACTGAGAATGACTGACAGGACCTACTTAGCCTCTTTTTGTTTTTGGTCCAGGGCACGCTAGGTTTTCCTCCAGCTGTCCAGCTTGATTCACTGCTTCCCGCGCTCACAGCTCAGCCCTGTATGGGAGTGACCCAGGCAGCCACTGCTTTCCATTTCTTGGTGCAGTATTCACAGGGGTTACAGCAAAAATCCTTCTTCCAAAGCTCTCATGGCAGAAAGTTCTTGGGTGAGGAGAAAACTTCATGAGACTCTTCAGCAGCTATTGGCAAGTCTGTGGAATCTGCACATTACACCCAGTAGCAGCACGGTGCGCTGGTATCTGCAGATGCAACTGGCTGAAAATAGAGGCCTGACAATGCTTTTATTGACATTTGGGTTGGAAAAAATAGCAGACTGGGAGTTCAGGCCTGAGGCGTTTCATTTGGAGTGTGCAGCCTCTGTGCTGAAGCCTCAGCTGAAGATTTCTTTAATCATTTATTGACAGTGGGAGTTAATAGCTGCACCCGGGGGAGCTGGGCCATGAGTGGTATCGAAGGGCACATTCATAGCCACAGGCATGCTTGAACAAGCTGCTGCATTCAAAGCTCATACCATTGATGTCTACTTCGGCTTTACTTGTGTGGTTCCTCTTAATTTTTAAAGCCCAAAGCGCAAATTGTGGATTTTTTAAGTGAAAACTGCTCGGGACCCCTTGTGCTGCTGGACATCAGCAATCCAGGAGAAAAGAGCATCACCCTGGCTGATACCCCTGCTGGGATCACAGGCAGGTAGAGCCCTCAGTGTCTTCCACCCCTGCTGCCTTGGACATGTCCCCGTGCAAACACACTGCAAGGCTTAGCCTGGATATCCTGTGGAAATGTCTCTTGTAGTAAAATAAAAATAATTTACTGCAACATGAGTCCACTGTGGGAATCACCTGTGTGGGAAGGGGAGATGAGTGTGTTTCAAGAGTACTTTAATATAAAAATTACAGGGAGAGGCCCCCCCATATATTCAGCTGGAAAAAATGAGAAGATATGCCTAAAGATATGACTTTAAAAGTCAGCATCTCAGGGCTTTTGGACAGCCAACTCCGTGTTTCAGGCTGGTTGAACATTTATTGCCTTCTGTCCTCAGCAATGGGAGTATTTGATTAGGCAGATGAGTAGCTGGACTCTCTGATTAACCAGACACCACTGAAAAAGAGTAAAGAAAAATCACCAGATTCAGTCATATTTTAGAGGTTCTCAGCACCCCAAAGCAAATTTCTGTCGTTTTCATTTACCTTAGGGAAGGAAAAGAAAACAAGACCTCCTTACAGGTGAAGAGAGATTTACAACTTCTCCTGCCTTTTAGGCTCCTGGGAGGTTATTTGCTCTTGTTTGAATTTACAGTGTGTTTAGCATTAAGAATGTCTCAGAACCCCCCTTAAACACTGTTTTGGAGTGGAATAACCATTCAGCCCATCCTGTTCTCTCTTGCTGAAGGTCTCAATCTGTGCACCAGTGGAAGCGCCACGTCCTGTGAAGAGTGTCTCCTCATCCATCCCAAGTGTGCCTGGTGCTCCAAGGAGGTAGGTGGGCACACCTCGTTTGTCTTTTGTGCTTTTTGTAGTGCTGGAAGGGAGCTCATTTGTCACCTTGCCCGTTCCTGACTCATGCCACAAGGGGCGAGTGAGGGCAGAGGATGCTCTATGCTGAGTGTATTTTGGGTGTATGGGACTCCTCAGCTCTTTGACGTGAAAGGAGGTCAGTCTTTGACCCCACCCTCAACAGAGCGGCACTGTTCCTTCAGTCCTTCTGTCCCTTCAATTACCTTCTTGTTTTTGGTAGATGCTGTGTCCCTGCGTCCCTGGGCTCTGTGTTGCAGGGAGCCTTGCTCCAAAGCTCTCTCCCTAAAAAGGCCCAAGCCCCTGGCTAGTGTCCTGCTACGTGTCCCTTGTCGTGTGGCCTGGCATGGGCTCTTTGTCTGTAACAAAGATAATTCTCCTTTCTGAATCTATTGTGTCATTTTGGAAGGATGACCCATGCTTCTGGCATCAGTGCCATGAGTTGCACAGAGTAAACTGAGCACTTCAGAGGGAAAATACATCCCTGTGTTGATGCTGAAGCTGCTCAACCAAAATTCAGTTGTGCCTCTTTGTGAGGAATTGCAGATACCTCCCCCTGTTCCCTAGGGGCTGCTCATGAGTTTCATTCTATATGTATAATCCAATATATGTTTTATCAAGTAGACTTACACTTTCTAGAGAACAAGGTGTGTGAAAGACCTAATAATGTTTGATGCATAGAAAGCAATTGCCTGCTTAGTGCCTGTTCTAGGTGTTCAGGAGAGAAGTATGAATGCTTTCAGGTGCATGGAAAAATCTGAAGAACAGGCTGGCACAGCTGCTGTGTCAGGAACCAATTTTGGGGTGTGAAAACCCCAGAGCGGTGGATGATCTTGAACCTCTCGATGGGCATGGCCAGTGGTGATGCTGTTCTGTTCCCTTATTCCTCTAGTGTGGCTATCCCTGTCCCCTTTTGGGCTCTCACTTCACCTTCCAGCTGCAGCTGGTGTTGCTGAGCTGATGATGCAGGCTCTGTCCCCTCTGCTGTTCCCATCCTTCCTCCTGCCCGGGGCAGCTGCTAGCTCCAGGGCAGAGGATGGGGTTGGGGATGGAGCTGGATGTGGGGTGAAGGTGGCTTCCAGTCCCTCTAGTTTGGCTGGGTCTTGGGGGGTGTCTCAGACACTGTCTCTCCAGGTGTGTTTCACTGGTAAGCCCAGTTGCAGCTCTCCAGGGAAAACCTTGTAATGCTACAAACACCACGCTTCTGACAGCGTAATAGCTTTCCTGGGTTGTTTTTCTCCAGCAAAGCAATTGGTGTGCAGAAGGGAAAGGGTAAAGCAATAGATCTTGGTTCTGAGACATCTTGTAAACAGCTGTAAGGGCTCCTCTTCCAGCCAGCTAATCTGTGGTGGTGAGATTGGATCCAGCAACACTGGCTATTAAACTATGGGTACTCAATAGCTTGTGCTTTTATTGTTATTTTTTTTCTTGCTTGGCATCAAAAGACAACTTTCTGCAGAATGCTGCTAGTGGAAATGTTTATCTGGTGGTCACTGTGACCACTAATTGTACTAATGGGACTGGCAGCCTGACTCTTATCATGCAAACAGGATAGTTACCAGAAAAAAAAAAATTCCTGACTGGAATGGAGGGGCCAAGGAGGAAGATGGGTGTTTACAGGGAAGTCCTGTAATACTTCCTGACCTTTAGCCTGCAGCAGCTATTTAAAAATACACAGTTCAAGGTGTTTTGTGCCAAGAGCTATGTATTTAAAAGCTGCTGTTCCCATCACATGCTACATGAGAAAACTTAGGAAGTTCTTATTCTAATTCTGTATTTTTTGGGTTTTTTTTTTTTGGTTTTTTTTTTTAAGAATGTACTGTTTGAAATGAATTATTTCTCTTTAGCTGAGATCATCAGATGAGGTAATGGGATTTCAAATGGTACCTGGAGTTTTTCAACTTCAGAAAGTTTTAAAGTAATATTATAAACTGTCTAATATCTGCCTTCTTTTCATAGTCATTTCACCACCTTATTCCCCCTCCCTCTGCTGCAGCCTAGTCAGGTTTATTAAATAGGTCTTAATGTGTTTTCCTTCGCTTTTTCCATTAGCTGCCATTTGCTATCTATGTTGTCTGGGTGCATATATGCCAGTCAAATTTTATAGCTGTGCTGCTCTTTAAATATCAAGAGTAAAATATTTGAGCATGTTCCACGGATAGCAGTTGTGTTGTGGTAGAACCTCAGTCAGCTGATTTGTGTGTATTTTGTGCTCCCTTTGCATTTACTTTACGGGTTTGGGAGCAAATTGGGCCAGCTTTTATTGACTTTGTAAGCAAAATTAATAATTTTGTCAGGAAGTATATATAGTAGAGGTCTATCAGTACATGCAGTATAATTTTGTATAAAATGTATACAGTATACATATACCTAACTATAGTAACTATATATATTGTATAGTTATATATATAATTGATCTTCCTGTATTCTCTTGTAATATTTCTTGTATTTCCTTTGGGGAAATATTTGGGGAATAATATCACTTGGTGGTACCATCTTACCAGTTTCTTTGGGAGCCCTATCCCAGTAGTTTCCCAGGAGGGATAAGGTCCCTTGTATTCACATTGCCTTGAATTGTGAGGGTAAGGGGATGTGTACAGATAGATCTTACAGCAGAGCAGTCAAGGTGCTCTCACTTTATGACTGCCACCTCCCAACCTATTGGTACAGGGTGCATCACCTCCCCTGGCTTGGCTGGACTTCTTTTCACTTCTGCTTGTGTTCAGCATCTCTGTTCCCATCCAAAGGGGTGATGATGGATGAGCTGATGGTAGCAGCTTCTGGTGTGCAGCAGCCCCAGAGCCTCCAGGGGCTGCTGAGCTAACCACAAGTCTTTGGGCTCTTGGAAATTTGGGAGCAGATGTCGATTCTGTTGGCTTATGGAAGAGCACCTTGAAAGGCAGGCCTCAAAGGTGGTGATTTCAGTGGCACTTAGAAGAGGAGGTGTGGATATATGGCCTTTAGCTGTGACCTGAGCATGCCTTGAAACAGGGCTCTCTGAGGGAGAATGACTCTTGGGGTGATGGAGACTGCTGCAGCCTTTCCATCCATGCTGGAACTGAGGACTGTGCAAGGTCTAGGAGAAGCTGGAAGTGATGAGAAATTGGTGACATGGTGCTGGTAAAATATTCTGACTGGAAGCTGCACACTGGCCTGTGGGGTTGCTGTATCTTTGTGGCAGTCTGGTTTCTGTGTGTGGGACCAGAGGATGCTTGTTGGATTTTTTGCAGTGGCCCCTGGTTGCCCAGGCTGAGCAGGACTTGTTGGGTTTGCTGGGGAGAACAGGGAGCTCTGGAAATGGCTTCAGTGCTGTCCTCTGAGCTGCCAGGGCAGGTGTGATAGACAGGTGGGGGTTGTGATTGTGATAAACTTTCCTGGGGTGATTCCAGGGGGGCGAAGCTCTTCAGAAGAGCATTTGGGAGTACCAGTACGGTGGGAAAATTTCACCATTACATTTTCTTGCTGTTTTGGGGAGCAGTGTGCCAGTGTGCAGAGGCTCCTCTTGTTTGTTGGATGTGTGGATGAATTGTGTTCATCTCTCCATTACCTATGTGGATGCATTTATGTGTGTACATGGAAACCAGAGATACATATTAATTAAACTGAAGTGTCCTTTTTGAGCAAGTGAACTGAAATTTCCCCAGTGGCACCCTCTGTTTTGCAGCAGGTGCTTTTAGCCCGTCCTCTCCAATCTCAGAAATGTATACCTAGAGAATGAGGAAAGAAAATAAAGGATGTTCCTGAAGGGAACATGTCAAGTTGGTTTGCTTTTTTTTTTTTTTTTTTAGGGAGAAAGCAGGCATATTTCAGACTGAATTAATACAGAACTGGATTGATTAAAGCAAGAAATGATTGAGACCTTCAGCAAAGGAGAGCAAGATGGGCTGAAAGGTAGGGACATGCCTAGTCAGGAGTTAGATATGAGATACAGTGAGTGGTATTCTCCAATTTTATGGCATGAACCAAGCAATTTGTCTTAAAACTGTCAAACTGATGAGCATGTAATTGTCATGCTGTTGTCTCCATTCATTCTGTCTGCTTGTGTGCATTCGCCTTTGTGAGCTTGTTAGCCCTGAGGCTGGACCACCATGTGCCCGGGGGCTGGAGCAGCCAGAGTTACTGACAGGGGCTGGGGGATCTTCCAGAGTGCTCCTCTGTGGCACAAGGCAAAGTTAGGGGTGGTTCCCCCTTGTGAGTGGCATCTGCTGCATTTCTTGCCCAAGCAGGCCTGCAGGCAGACAGTTGGCAGATTTGTGGGCACACTGAATTGCTTAACTAACCCCAGGGTGTTCTCTGCTTGGGGAAAAAGGAGGTTTGGACCAGCGTGCTGTGTCTGAGCTGCTGTGGGGCTGCCTTTTGGTGTGGTTTCTCATGAGCTGTCTGGACCTGTGCAATGCCCTTTATTCTCCAGGTCTGCTCATCCTTTTTTCCTTTGGTAAACCTCTACGAGCCTTGATTTTCTCTATCACAGAAAACATTGCACTAGAGTTGGATGGTACCTGGTAGCCCCAGTTTTGGCTTTGGCTTTTGACCTATGGGTGCAGCTTGGGTGTTTGTTTACAGGGTGCAGTGGTAATTGCTGGGGCTTTCCCAAGGCCACTGTCACCCCCCTGCTCAGTGTTACTCTGCCTGGGTAAGAAATCAAAGTAGGGGTCAGTTCTGCACCCCTGGGTGCTGAGCTGGACCACCCTCCCCTTGGGCATTTGCACCCCTCAGGGCAGATATTTTCTTCCACCTCAGGTAATACGGCTTTTCACAGAACAAAAAAATAGCTGGATTTGATTGGATCTGCAGGTTAGCAATTGCTGCTCTTTGGCAAATCCTCTGGACCCATTTCAGAAGAAAGTTTAGAGAAAATAGCTGGATCAAGCAAGGGGGACCTGGGGACTGGAGGAGAGCAAAGATACTGCTGACCTAAGAGTTGTGTAGGGGCTTTCCTCTGACCTCCTGGACTTCCTTTAGAGTCTTTGGAGCAGACCCTGAGAGGGCTTGGATACACCTGATGGAAGCTGCAGTTATGTGAGCAACCCTAAATGTTGTCCTGTTTGGATGCTTCTCTCCAATGTTAATTACTCGAGAGTAACTAAAAGTTCCCAGCTGTGCTCCTGGGCTGTTTGTGTTGCTTTTTGCAACACTTTTTTTGGGTGTCCTTTCTAATAGGTGGCAGCAGAAATGAGCGGGTGGAGGCATTCACGTAGAGCTGTGGTCTGGGTACTGGGAGAGTAGGAGAGCATCTCCCCTGGGTGCCCTGCTGCTGGGTGGATAGGCCCAGGAGAACACCTGGACCCCACCAGCTTTTGGCTGATTTCAGGTAAAACCACATCCAAGAGAAACTCTTCTCCAAGGCTGCCTGAAATTTGTGGCTCTGAAAGGCTGGATGTTGTTTTCAGTTTTGTGAGGGATTCTGATTTTTATTTTGTCATGCTGGAGATGATTTAAATAGTCCCAATCCTCCTTTTTTTGGAAGTTCATCTGTTTACACGATGCGTTCCAAGAAATCTGTGTTCGTATCCATCTGATGTGCCGTCGTCGGTTTCTTGGCTGGACCCTGCTGCTGGATGCTGGAATGCAAATCTCTCATTTTTCAAATAGCATTGGGACCTTGTAGTGAGAAAAATGCAGCTGGAAGCCTCTGTCTGTGTCCCAGGGCCCTGTATCCAAGCTTGTCCCTGAGGGACCCCTGGAGATCACCCCATGAGGATCTGTCAGGAGCCTCTCCCTCCTTGATGTCTCTCCAGTCCTCTGCCATGCTGGAGTTTCAGCAATAAGTGAGGTTTATTCAGCCCCACACTGGTTTTGGCTGAACAGCGGAAGGAGGGGCTGGCATGGCTGCAAGCATCTTCTCTGCATTATTTCATGTTGTATTAGTCCCTCAGCCCTGGAGCTGAAGAGGGTTGTCTCTACTGTTGTAGTGCAGAAATAAGTAGAAATTGACTGTAGAAAATCTAGTAAGTTTTGGGCATGTGACTTGTTCCCTTTGGCACTTTTGGGGAGGGGAAGAAAAAGGCATTCTGACAAACAGGCTCTTTGCAAAAGGGTGCATTGTGTTCCGGCTGTTCCTGAGTGCTGCCCTGCACAAGGCTGCTTTGTGCACCACACACGGGGCTTGCAGCAAGGGCCTGAGCTCTGGGATGGGTGTTGGGAGACTCCTGGCCATCCTTTGGGAGTGGGCCGCTGCCTGCACCTTGCTGCCTGTGCCTAACTGCCTGTGGTGGGCACGGTCTGCATTTCCACCAGCTCCTGTGAAGTTTCTCCCACCTCCCTTATTCTCCATGCAGTTCTTGTGTGGGGACGTGTGGCGTCTCCCCCAGGGAAGAGGGAGCCACCCGGCCTGTCTTCAGCTTCACATCTTTACCTGGCCCTCTCTGGGCTGGTGGGTTTGTCCTGCTTCCCTCAGTGCCACTTCCTTGTCCTTTCTTCTGTCTTTTGCACAGCTCCTTTGAGATGATGCACGTGCATAAAATAATAGGGATGGCAATGGGCTGTCCCTGCAGCAAACCATGTGCTTTGCCTTGCTCTGTTGTGGCCAGGGCTGGTGACAGGTGCTGCTGCTGTGGCTGGGCTGAAAACACAGGCTTAGGTTTCTGTTTCAGTGCTCTGTGAGCAAATTCAGTGTTCAAATCCTCATAGAATTCCCTTTTTTGGTTGATTGTTTTGAAAGGCTCAAGGCTCAGTGCAGGCTCCTTCCAAGTACAGTCATCACAAAGGACACCAGCTTCTCCTTGTCATCACCTAGTTGTTAGATACCAGCACGTCAAAACAAAGCCCCTGCTGTGGGATTGATGTATTCCCCTCTTATTTCCTTTTTGTCCCTTCTTCACCCCGCAGGATTTTGGCAGCACAAAGTCCATCACATCCCGGTGCGACTTCCTGCAGAACCTGATTGCCAACGGCTGTGCCGGAGCTATCGAGAACCCCAGCAGCAGCATCAGCGTGGTGAGGAACGTCCCCCTGAGCAGCAAGGGCTCCGGCCAGACCCACCTGGACGTCACGCAGATCACGCCTCAGAAGGTCGCCTTGAATCTTCGTCCTGGTGAGTCCCCATGGCTCCATGGGGTGTGGGGGAAGGAGAAAGGGTGGCCAGGACATGCCAAGAGCACGTTGTAGCTTGTGGCCTTGTAGCCCACTAAAGCAGGTGACTGCTGTCCCCTTCCATACCTTTGAGTGTTGGTGGCGTGTCACAAACAGTTTTGGGTCTGAGACACGTGTCCTCCATGAGGGGACACTGCTGTTGGGCAAAGTCAGTCAAAGCCAACCCACAACTGCTACCAGTAATGGTCTTAACGCTTGCATGTGTTTGAGAGGAACCTGCTCAGCTTCAGAATGGAATCACTGTGTGGAAGGAGTTAAAATAACTTTGGTTCCTTCACTAAGCTGACAGGGCATGACTCTAAACTGAGACAGCTTCTTCTATAAATTGGAAACAAACCCACATATCTGTTTTCTGTCGGTATGCAAAAGAGCTATGGGATCAAGGCAAAAGAAGGAGATTTGAACTTGTGACTCAGGCCTTGGACTGTAGCCAGGTCCCTCTTTCATTCTCCTGAGCCATCACTTTTCTTCAATCTCTCTAGCGTGCGTAAAAATTAGAAGGGAAGGGCTCATCTGCGCTATGCGAGCGTGCTTGTTATCAAAAGTTTTTGCATGGTGGGGGGAGGCTTTAATGTGGGTTTAGAATTCTTGCAAAAATTTGGCAGCTGACATTTTTGAAGAGGGAAAAAAGCTCTTTATTGCAAAGATAAGAAGCAAATATAAAAGCTTGATTCATTATAAGCAATTGGTGTGGGTTTCTAAGGCTTACAATTTTGTGACAGCTCTCATGAGCATACAGAAGAGAGAAATATTGATATTTTGCCCAAGAAAAACAGGGGTTTGAACTGGTTCTTATACTATCAGTGCTCTCCCAGAGCCTACCAGTTGCTGCAGGAGTTTTTGTCGTAGCTGTGTAAGTTAAAAGTTGTTATCTTTTTTCAATTAACTTTGTCAGCTGTCACTGGTCAGACCCTCAAATCTAAAAAAATTTGCTTCAAAGCCTTAAAATCAGATACCTGAGAGCAGTCTCCGCTGTACATATGTCTGGATGCATGGCTTCTGCCACTGAATATTGTGCTAAAAAAGGGAGCAGAAGGGAGTTGTTATTACTGCTGTTTCTTGAGGCAATTCCTGACAGAAAGGGCTGGCTCAGCTTCCACATCTCACCTCCTCCACATCCACCTCCACATGCAGGGCCCAGTGCTCAGCGAATTCTGCTTTCCCAATCCCCGACAGTTTTGCCCATCTAGGGTCCACTGCTCCAATCCATGGTGGGGTGTGGGGGTCCACGTTCCCATGACCTCCTGAGGTCTGTGCTCTTGGAAACCTTGGGCTGCAAGGGCTGGTGTGCTGCTTCTGCCCACCCTTGCGGTGACCCCACTCATGGCCATCCTTAGTTCTTTGTGATGAAGGAGCCCTCCAGGTCTGGGCTGAGCTGCAGGAATCACCCTGAGGACCCCCACAGCAATTCCTATGCTGAGACAGTGAACTCTTCTCCCTGTGCTCCTCTTGCAGAGCATCAGGATCATTGCAGGAAGAGGGACAAACCTAGATGATTGTAATGGTATCTCCCATTTTTATTCTTTTTTTGATTTTGGGCAGCACTTCCGCTTCAGGGTGATGACTTCCTAAGCCCTTGCATTAGCAGGCCCAGTTTAAATTATCCATCAATCCTTGAGCTTGGGAGAGCAGGTTTCACGCTGTGAACCCAAGACAAAAAGGAGACAATGTTTATTTAATTTTGGGCATGAGGGGTGTGCTATTTCAAAGATGAATTCATGTAGCAGTCTGTGGCAATGGTGATCTTTTATTCTTAGACTGCTAAGCAGAAGCAGAAGGGAGTGGATTGTCAATTGTTTGCTGTTCCCACCCAGGCAGTTTGATCTCATCCCCAAATCTGTGTCCTCAGCTAAACTCCAAAGGCCTTAAATTGATGTCCTTACAGGGTAGCTTTTGGATTCAGCATTTAGTTTTTATAATAATGCTTTTTAATCTTGAGTCCAGCTATAAAGCAGTGTGTCCTAGTTAAATGAAATAGAAATAGTGTAAAAGGACTTAGAAAATGAATAGGTGCAAGCTGAGTTGCCCATCAAGCCATAAGCCTCACCAAGCAGGAATAAGCTGGATAAGCATGATTGTCGAGTTTATGTTCTTAAATTGACCAAAATCAATTTTTCCAGTTTCTGCACTGCCTCTACATGATGGTATCCAAGAAAAATTTCTGAATTAAGCTCTGAGTTTAAAACTTTTCAGTAAAAGCCCTAAGGAGAGGATGGTGGCAACAGTATGTGAGGAAGGAGGGGGCTGGATTATCCCTAGAAGTGTGAGAGTAATATCGTCCATAGAGAATAATAAATAAATTCTTTTGCACTTACATCTACTTATGTTAGCGATATTTTCTCTGACATAATTGGTTTGTGCAGTTAGGAATGAAAGAAGAACCAGTCACAGGATGCTGTTGGTTTAGGTGCTTCTCAGGGACTAATAAACTCGTAACTATTAAGAGAAGCATATTTGATCACAGCATCCCAAATACCCTTTCTGGCAGGAAGAAAAGTGTTTTGGAAATGAAAATGTTGCAAAATACAGAGGAACATCCCCTTTTCCAGTGAGAAAAATATGTAGGAATGAAAAACATGGGCATAGGAAAGAATTTTCCCAGATTTAAACACATTTTTGCAGCACTGAATTAAAGTCAAGCTTGCAATCACAATCTTTTACCCTGCAATCAGTGCCAACAGGTTTTGTGCTACATGAGTTATGTTCTTCTTTGTTCCCCCACAAAATTCATGCCAGGTACGATATGAGGCCCACCTGGAGCACCTCCCATGCTCCACGTTGCCGCCCTGTGCCGGAAAAGTCCTGTTCCTGCTGGACAAGAAAGCTGGGGAGAGTGAGGAGGAATATTCATGACGTGAGCTTCTTGCTCCCAACAGCTGGGCACTATCTACATGTGCATGTCTGCACACGGTGCCTCCTGCAGCCCTGCCTTTTCCAGGTGGGGTTGTAGCAGATGGCAGGGGAATGCTGAAAGAGAAGGAGGGTGTTTGAGGAGCTCTAGCTTGGTGCAGCCTGACCCCAGGTGCCAGGCAGGGCTCTGCCAGCCAGGCTGCAGAACCCATTGTGCTGTGCATTGCCAGCATGGCAATTTTGGGATGCTGTTGCTGCTGTTGGGCTGGAAGTAAGTGGGAGCAGCTGTGCTGCTGGGCACAAGGAGAAGAACAATAAAGCGGTTAGGGAAATATTTTCACAATACAGAAAAATGTGAGTTCCATTCCTGGGGAAGAAGAGGGGAAGCCACAAGTGTTCTGCAGAATCTGCCAGTGCCTCAAGTTCAGCCTTTGCCCTTGAAGGGCTGGGAGAGGGCAGAACTGGGAGCTTGATTTTGAAAGGATCCAATTCCCTGGGGCTGAGACCCCAGTGAACTGGAAAATGGATGAAGGTGGAAGCTGGGAAAGTGGGATCTCCAAACCAGCCTGCCTTCTGAGGTTGAGATTTGCCTTTTATTTAGACCCCTCCCTTAGCGAACTGAAAGGCGAACTTTTGCCACCTACTGTCTGGCTCCACCAAGGTCCATCTGGTGTGAAACTGAGTTCACTCTGAAGCCACTTCAGCTTTTTTGAGGTGTGGGTGTTGGCTGTGGCGGCCTTCCCTGGCATCCCTTCTATAGGGCATCTCTAGTGAAAGCAGTGTGGCAAAGGAGAAGGTCAGGAACAGGTTTTCCTGTGCTTCTCTTCACATCTGCACAGCCTGTGACCCAGCAAGTTTCACCTCTGCCTCAGTGCTTCCCTGGGTGACCCTAACAACTTTCTTTTCCACTTCCCTTTTGCCCTGATTTCTCCAGCTCTGTTTTTGGAGGGAACTCCTTTTCAAAGATGTTTCTTCTGTGTCTGCTTTACCTTGACTTCCCTGCACAGCTCAGAGGACATTTTGCATTCACATCATGTTGGCTGTTTTCTCCTGATCCTCTTCCTTCTCCTGCTCCACCTCCTTCTCCCTTTTGTGCAGGATTTCTTGGACTGCTCCTGGTTTGCTTTGAGAATGTACTCAAGTAAGTGTGGGCAGGGTCCCTGTTTCAGTAGTCCATGAAATATGCATTTAAGGTTCACTCTGCTTTTCTTTCCTGTTTTCTAGGAAAACATCCCTGGACTGCACATAGGGCAACAGTGCTTTCCATGTGTACCTCCCTTAGATGTTCTCTCAAATAAGATGGAAAGACCCTTTCTGGTACCTCCAAAGAGCTAAAATAGAGACATGGCCTCCATGTCTTTTTCTTGCCAGCCAGTATACTGCATAGCTTAAGAGGACCCAAATACCTCTTTTCCTGTTAAGTCTCCTAAGGGATATATTTGGAAAAGCTTATTGCCCTCACCCTCTTTTGAAAAGTGATCTGTCTGCTCTGCAGGGAAAAAAAAAGCGTGCGATCTGGATTTTTATGTGTGCTGGGGTTTTCCTTTTCACCGTGCCCAACCCCTGTGTGTGTGCAGGTGACCGGACCTCGTTCCGAGTTCAGGTGCGGCAAGTGGAGGACTATCCCGTGGACCTCTACTACCTGATGGATCTCTCCCTGTCCATGAACGACGACCTGGATAATATCCGCAATCTGGGGACCAAGCTGGCTGAAGAGATGCGAAAGCTCACGAGCAATTTCCGTCTGGGGTTTGGCTCTTTCGTGGACAAAAACATTTCTCCTTTCTCCTACACAGCACCAAGATACCAAAACAATCCCTGCATTGGGTAAGTGGTGGGTGCACCCTGAAGGGGCCAGGCCTGTGTTTGCACAGGGCCTGGCTGCAGTCTTTATGTGCCTTTTTGCTTTAAATAATGAACCACACTTCAGGCCTGGCTTTTGGGAGTGATGATTAGCCGTAGCTGTCACTGTGATACTTGAGCAATTCAAAACAGGACAGCTTCTAATTTTGCTGTGGCTGTTGGGAGATCTCTGCATCTAGACATGGGAAACTGTTGTACCAGGGAGCCTGAAGCTATTTTTAAGTACCTGAAAAGGATGCAGACATAGCAGGCTTTTTTACAGCCTTTAAGGAAAAGGAGACAGAGCCAGAAATTCCTGATTTCTGATCCTAGCTCTGAGTCATAGTTTGGCGTTGAGTAAATCAATTAAGCTTTTTATCTGCATTTTACAGATAAGGAGACCAAGGCAATGTAAATCCTTCTCAACAAAAGTGTTTGGAGGAACTGAGACTTGTGATGACCTATAGTGCTGATTAATGAGATTTTGTAGAGTGTTTTTAAGGTGGCATGCAAGTTTTTTCATCTTTATTGCTGTTGGAAGGAAAGCAAACTGTCAGTTACAAAAGACGCAAATGGTGGTTTACTTGTGGTGATATCAGAGCCTTTGTCCCTTTATTTCCTTTTTTTTTTTACTTGTGTCCATGCAAGAGTCCTTTTGTTTGCCTTTTAACCACTGGAGTCCGATCAAGTCCATTGAATTGAGGATTACGCCAGAGCAAAATTGGGATGTCCAGGCTCAGATGGGTTTGGGTGTTGGAATTGAGGGATGGATGCAGCAGCAAGTGCCCTTCTGGGAGAGCATCACCACTGACACCTTTGTAATCCCCATCTTCACCTCATCCGTCAGTGGGTGTTTCCTAGTCATGTAAGGGCAGTGAGAATAGCCCTTTCATTTGAGCCATTTGTGGATACTTACATCGTAAGATCACCTCATGCATGGATGCCAAGCTCTGTACATGCTCTGGGAGGCAGATAAAGACAGCTTGCACCAGCTGTGAGTTTCTAGGCCAGCTTTTGGCACTGACCAGAAATTGGCATCTCACTGCGCATTGCTTGTTGACCAGACAAAAATTATCTTTATTCTCTTTTCACCGGTTCTGTCCAGAGTGGAAAGTCAAATGGATTTTAACACTGTTTTAATCATGAGGTGAAAGTGACCACACTGAGCCAGGAAGGTGTCTCTGCCACAATGGCATTGTGCACCACACTCTTCATAGTGCTTCTCCCAGAGATTTGGCATAGCCTCTGAGGGATCCTCTCACTCATCTCTGTCATCCTCATTCTCTGACACCTGCCCTCAGGCTGGGGACACGCTCCAGCTGGAGAAATCTTGGGAACTTTGTTTGGCTGGTGTGTGATTTAATTGGAGTGGCATGGCTTTTGCCAAGTGGAATATGCAGGAGAGGATGGAACTGGACAACTCAGCAACAAGGCTTGCCTGAAACTTCCAGTGCTTTTTATAAAGAACATCCAGAGCTGTCACCTCAGCTTTTCCCACCATGATCAGGCTATCTGCATGTTCCTTTGGCTTTACCCAGGTGGTTGCTTTTCTTTTTATGGGTTGCTTTAAGCCAGCCTGGTCTTGGGAATATATTTAGGAAGGATTGCCCACGGCAGCTCATCTGCTAGGTGTTCCCTTCCAGTTGCCCTGTGTCTCCTCTGCACCCAGACCAGGGTGCTGGCTCCCTGCTCTCTGATGGAACCTCCTTCCCCAGCCCACTCTGTGTGGGGGCTCTGGCTGCTGCCATGTGTCACTGGTGCAGCAAGGTGGGTTGTCAGGCGTGGTTTTGTTTGCAGCTATTTCTGGTGTCAAAACAAACCGTTCAGCATCTAAGAAAAGCTGCTAGTAAACACGAGCTGCAATGGGTGCTTTTTGCCCTGGTCCAGGCTCTCCCCTCCTCTTCCTTGTGGTGGTGACTGATTTGCAGGTCTGGGTGGGGTGCAGCCCTGTTTCCCTTGTTTCCTTCATCACCTCTGCTCCTGACTCAGCATCCTGATGGGCTAAGTGCAGCTTTCTGAGACCCTGCAGTGCAGAGGTTTCAGACATGGCAGACTCCTTGCCTTGCCCTGGGTGCAAGCGCGATACAAGTCTGGACATGGATCATGGATCAAAAGGGACGGCTCTAATTGCCAGCCAAGCCCAGGGCAGTGATACCTGCCCCATGGTTTGGTGTGTGTGTGGCTGTGTGGATGGAAATCCCTGTTCTGGAGTCCCTTGTGAGGGATTTGAGTTTTCAGTGATGGTAAATTTTAAATACTCCTTTGTGTAAAAGAAGCCCCTTGCAACTTACCTATAGTGGGTCATGTGTCAGCAGAGGCTCTTAATTGTACTCTGGGTTATATGTTTTAAGATAAGAGGGAATTAGTGCCAGACTAACTCCTTTTCAAACACATTTCTTCTTAACCCTTCCCATCCCTCTCTCCTGCACACAACTCACTGATTTCCCACACCACAGGAGCTGCTCTGCTGAGTTCTCTGGGTGAACACCAAAACTGCCTTCTCATGGTTTTGTATGGAAAGAAAGATGTTTCCTGGCAGCCTGCCAAGACATTTCTCTGCCTTAGGGTGCCCCTCCTACCTTTCTGCTCTGGTGGCACCCTGGGAAGCAGAGATGGTGTTTGCTCACCGGCTTGCACAGGGAGTGGGAGGAAGCTTGAACTGGTGTTATTATTCCATCTTGTACTGGGCAATTGCCAGGTGCCTGGTGATGTGCAGTAGGTGTAGGGTGGCTTGTACTGGCAAGAAAACTGGATGACACAGTGAAAATCCATACTGTGGAAGAGGGGAAAGGTAGCTCTCGGCAGTGGTGCTCCTGCCCTTTCACACCAGCCCACTGGCTCTGCAGCTGTGGGACATGGCTCCCGTGGCCCTCCTGGGCTGCTAGGGAGGGTGGATGTGCCAAACACAGCCTCTCTATCACTGGGTCACATCCTTGGCTGCAGATTCCCAGTGAAAACCACTTTGAGTGGTGAAGCTGCACAGCTGCATGGCCCAGGGTGGGCTGGTGCTCAGTGTCTCCGCTCACACCGTACGCGGAGAGAGTTCAGGTCCTGGTGGGATCTCTGGAAACTTCAGCTTCTGAAAGTCCCTGAGGGGAAACAAAACAATATGGGCTCTACTCTAAGGTTTTGTATAAAAATAGCCAGAAGTTGAAGAGTCCAAAACATGAAACACTGCAAAAGTATTCCAACCCTCTGAACAGAATTTTAGAGAACAAGCTGGTAGAGCTGGGAGCTTCTGCAGTTCTTGGTTGCGGGTGTGGTTCCTTCCCGCTGACCACTCCTCTGTCTTTCCCACAGTTATAAGCTGTTCCCCAGCTGTGTCCCATCCTTTGGCTTCCGCCACCTCCTGTCCCTGACGGATAAAGTCGACCGTTTCAATGAAGAGGTCCGGAAACAGAAGGTTTCTCGCAACAGAGATGCTCCAGAGGGCGGCTTTGATGCCATTTTGCAGGCTGCTGTGTGCAAGGTGAGTTGCTCTGATTTCTGGAGGTTTCTTCTGCTCTGTTCTTGAACCAAGGCAAAGCTTCAGTTTGCCATTTCTTGTAAGTAACTACTGAATTTTTCTTGGAGAAATGGAAAAATGCTTTGAAAAGTAGAGGCTTTTGTATTTATGTGCTTTTGTAGATAAAAAGGCAAAGGAAAAATGGTTAATGCTTTTTCTAGTTTAAAGGGATAAAACCAGAGCTTTTGCAAATGCAAATTTAGGGCTGAGATTTCATTACACAGTTAGACTTTTGGTGCTGAGCACTTGGGACAGAATCCTTTAAGATTCACATACACTTGTGTGCAGCATCACTGCATGTCAGTTCAGTGTGTTTTTCAAGGGTGTGTCAAACACATCTTGCAGCAGTTGAGCCATGTTGAGGGTTGTAGCTGGTTCCTACTGCTCATACTTTTCCCTCTTTGTGTGTGTGGGGATGATCTCACCTCTGGGTGCTGATAGCCTGCTCTCCCTCTTTGTCAGCAGAACTGGGGCAGAGTTCATTAGCTTGGTGCCATGTTAGCCATGTCCTTAGGGTTTTTGGAGATGCTTGCTTGAAGATCTTTCTGGAACAAGTAGTTGGGCTGCTCCGTATCCCTTTGTCATGAATGAAAATGTTTGCTCCACTCTGACATGAGTCTGAGCTTCTCTGTTCACCAGGAATGACTCTTCTGTTTCTACTATAGCTGCAATTTGCTTTGTGTTTGCTTCAGCCTTGTGTAGTCCTTTTGGTTGAACATGTTTTCTTCTGTGCCTGAATTATAAGAGCTGGGAGATAGGCATGGTCTGTGGGAGCAATGGGATGCAGGCATGTGGGAAACCAGATCTTTCCTTGCCTGGGTTGGCTTTACTGTGCTTCATGGTCTTGGCAGGACTGAACCTGCCCCATTGGGGCGTCTTCCCACAGATATTGTTGTTGGCACAACTACAGTGTTGCTTCCAATAATTGTTTGGATATAAAGTGCTTCTTAGTTTTGGAGAGGTGGCTCCAATGGTTAGAGCAGGGATGGCTCAGGATGGTGACTCAATTGTGCCATTCACCATGTGGGTTTTTGCACTTCTTTCCACAATGATACGGCAAAAACAGGCAAATATTTCTCTATGGTGCAGCAGTACTTCAGTGTGTATCACAAGGGCTCATTTCTGAAGTGTTGATGGAAGGCAGGAGACCTGCAAGATATTTCCTCTATATTTGTGCCAGTCTCAGACTGTTGGTAAGGACCAAAATCTTCAACTGTCCTTCTTGAAGGCACACCCTGGTCCCTTCTAAATTTGGAAGATGACTCTAAATGCTGGTACCATCTAAATTCAGGAATCAGCACCCTCTAGGAAGGGCGAGCAAAGGTGACCATGTGCACATGTGACTGTTGGCATGATGTGGTAGGCCATGAAAGCGAATTTCTGCAGCCACAGCAGTTAATTAATTACTGGAGCTTGGGTGTGGGAAAGGAAGTCCACGGGACTGGTGTGTAAGGCAGGAGAACTGCCTGTGCCGTGACTTGTGCTGTGTTGGCAGTCCCTTGCTCTGGACAGAGCAGGTGCCTCTCATCAGAGCCATGAGCAGCAAAAACTCTGTCTGTCCAGAGTTAAAAAAGGCAGAATTTCAGGGCAGCTGATTGACATTAGGGTGTTTGGTCCCGTAGTCAAAATGGGAACTTAGTGCTCAACTTCCCTTGTGGTGCCTAAGCGATGGCCCAGACTGGTCAGTGGCTGTGGGTTGTGGTGAGGCTCAGCACCACTGAGGTGGGTGAGGGTTGCAGACATCTGGAGTGGCAGTGAAGTGCAGCTTGCTGACGAGGCTGTTCTTGGCATGGACTTTTTCATCCTGCAGTGACTAATGGAGTATCATGGGGATGAAAACTTGGGAAACAGGTAGAGTGTCTATTAACTCTGGAACTAACAACCCCCCTCCCCGCCCCCCATGCAAGAGGAGCAGCGTATGGGTACCTTGGTGACTTCTGGGGTGGGTTTCCTGAGCACTGCTATGGCACCCTGTTGCTTCTCACTGGCATGCTCCAGCTTTTTCCAGGGTAGTTACCACCTTAGAAAGTCCCCTGCCTTGGGGACGTGCAGCATGTTGCCCATGAAGCACTTTGTGCTCAGCATCAAGGGCAGAGCAGGTCACAGCATAGCACAAACTTGCTGTCTCCAAGCCATGGCATCTAAACAAGGTCTTCTCCTCCCCTTCTGAGGTGTCAGAAACAATACCTCCTGTGTTGACTAGATGTTTTTACAGTGGAATGCATAGCAAGCATTTCTTCTGCATGAGCTGCCTAAGGGCACTGTAGCACTCGAGTCATTTTTTGGCCTGGTTTTCAACCCAAGGAAAGTTTGTACAGCTAATAGAGACTAAGGAGCAGGCCCAGGGTTTGGCTTCTTTCTGAAAGATGAAGATATGGTAAATGTTATTCTCGAGGCAATGAAAGAGCCAGAGACAATGAGCCTTTATTCTGATGTTAAAATAGTATGCCAGGAATATTAATCAGCCTTCCATAATTACATTTTCCATTTGCAGTATTTCGTTTTTTGCCATTCTCTAAGTGCAAGCCTCATATGGCTCGGTAGTATGTGTAAGTTTCAGATCTCATATGCTAAGATGCAGTGAGGAGATAACAGTAGATTAGAAAATAAAGCATCTTTTGGAATGGTTTTGATTGGTGCTTGCTAGACACTGGTATGTGGAGATAGCCAAGGCATCTGGGAAACACTGAGATGCCTTTCAGAGCAATACCAAGTGAAGGAGGTTTTGGCTTTTGATCCCTAAGGCATACTTGCCCTTGCCACCTGCATGTGTTTCTTGCTTCCAAGAAGGTCTGCACCTGAGAAACTGGTGAAGTTTTGGACAAATTGATTAATCCAGGGGGGTCTCCTGGCAATTAAGTCTTGGCAATTGAATGACTTTTATTCAGTGCCTGAAGTATAAATGTAGGTATTTATTCAGGCATGGAAATAACAGGCTTTGCAGCCTTTTCAGTAGTATTTGGAGAGCTGTGCTGAGGCAGCTGTGGCAGTTTTGCCAGTCACTATTGGCTGTATGGAGTGAGAAGCTGGATTTTTGGGGTACAGAAGGCAACTGCAGCTGGTAGGAATAGGGGCAGGATCTGTGGCACCATCAGCCCTGTGGAAACATGTTACTGTGCTTTGGGTCCAGTTCCACTCCTGCTTTGAAAATCCTTCTTATCCTGTAAGGATCAAAAACCAGATGAGGGGGTAGGCATCAGTGCGTGTTTTTTTTTGTTCAGCAATCCCAGTCCAATAAAAATAAATGAAATCCTCCTTGGCTATTTGCTTTAAGCAGAGTGGAGTGCTGCTCTGGTTTCTCAGTGGAAACTGCATGCTGAAGAGCTGTATTTTCCAGTGCCTGGGAGCTGCTGGCAGAGGCAGTGTGAGATGCTCCTTGGCATGTCAGCCTCCTTGGGGGGCTTTTTTTGTAGGTCTGCAGCTTTTTTTGGTGTGGGATCAGCACTGGCTCGGCCAGCCCATCCTAGGCACCCTGGTTTGATGCTCTGAGGCATCACATACTTCTGGTGCCTGGATATTGGCACTGAGACTGTGGGTGCTCATTGCTTTTTAGGAGTGAGTTCCTGAACTGAGCAGCCACAGCAGTTTTGATATTGTTTATGTGGGAAATTTGTGTCAGTCATGGAGAGTTTGTCTGCAAAGGAATGCTTAACCCATGATTTAAAGGTGGGCTTAGCAGGCAGGTGACCAGCACCAGAACCCCTGAAGTGACTTTGTAACTGCTGCTTGAATGCAGCTCCTTTTCTTTGTGTGCAGCACATTTCTAAGGAAATGAAACTCAGATTAATCCTTCTAATCTCTTTGGGAGTTTCTTGGCCTTAATAATTTAAAAAGAAATCAGCTTTGGATACTCAGAGAAAAGTGAGTTGGATGGGCTTCTGTCTGGTGGCTGAGTAGACTGAAAACTGCCTCTTGCATTATTAGAGCTGTAATCACTTTTGGGTTGAGTTCTTAAGAAGTTACATTTTGGCATGAAGTTTTAGCCTTTTATCCAGTGGGGTAACTTCAGTGGAATGAATCCTGCTTCCCAGAGCAAAAAAGTCCTCATTGCTTCCTGAACTGGACTGTAACATACTGGTGCACGGTAAAGGATGTGTGTTGCCAAAATTTTTTTCCTATGGCCTTATATGCATTGTGGGGGTCATTAAAATGTCAGTAAAGAAAATAAACTTTCTGTAATTGGGAGGAAAAAGGAATCTGCTCTGGAATAGTGTCCCTGAAGCAAGAGTTATATTTATGGGAAAGATCAGCAGGCTTTGGGCTATGACTCACATTTGGAGGCGAAAATTGTGCTGGCACACATGGTTCTGCACCCTTCTGCCTGCTCTGCCCTCCTGCTCTGCCCACGCCAGCCCTTTCCATAGGAAGGGCCAGCACCTTCCTGTAAACAGGGCAGGGTTTGGATTTTGCTAAATAAGATGAGCAGTAACTCTGGAGAAGTTGGGTATCTCCATCTGCACCATATTCCCATCAGTGACCTTCTTCTAGTTTTCCCTTGTGCCTTCCCAAATGATTTGTGTGGTGGTGTTCTGAGCCAGGGTCTGGAGGGAGGGGATGCTGGAAATGTGTGGGCAGTAAAGGTGTGGGGCCATGTCTTTGCTGGCAGATGGTCAGTGTGGCCAGCCCAAGGGGAAGATCTGGACGATGGGACTTTCTGCCTTCAGTCTGTGCCATGGCAGAATCTCCCTGCCATGGTCAGCAGCAAAACCCCTGCCCACGCAGCTTAGGAGGGACCTGGCAGCAGGAGCAGCCACTGAGCAGAGATGGTTTGCTGCAGCACTGTGGTTTGCAAAAAATTTGCTTTGGGCACCTCTGTTTCCTTCAGTGTGCTGTTATAGGCACAGATCTGCTGCTCGGGCTGATGAAAACTTGGAAACCTGGGGAAGCTCTGTGGGAGGGAAATGTTTATAATCTAGATCTTATCCCTTTACTTGAAAAAATTCTGTCCTTGCATCTCTTGATGCAAAGACAGTGTTGTCTGATCTTTGCACAGAGGGCCCAAGGAGGGGTCAGAGGACACTTCATGTGCTGTGCTTGGCACCTCAGTGCTTTCCTAGGGACCACTACAGCATGTGCTGACATTACCCTGTTTTAAATAGGCAGAAGTTTCTCAGAGCAGCACTGTGCAGAGTGGTTGTGTGGGATTAGTGCCAACACCAGTGCCAAAGGTCCCTGCTCTGCTCTGGCTGTGTGTACCTCTGCCCCCCTGGGCTGTGGTGAGGGGGATGGAGCTGCTTGGGCCATGTGTAGAGTTGTACAATGAAATAGCAGAGGCACCATGGCTTCGGGAGATGTGTGCAGAAGGGAATCAGAGCAGAGTGCCTGGGCACGAATGTGGGTGCACCAAGCCAGTCCCCTCAGGCAGGGACCTCACTTTGTCCATCACAGCTCAGAAACAGCCTTTATGAGCGGGCAGTAATGGAAATGCTGAGCGGGGATATTGCAGCTCTTGCTGTTGTGTTGGCTGCTCCACAGAGCTGAGGAAACAAGGTCAGATTAAATGTGTGTGGAGGAAGTTGGCAGGTCTCCTTTGGCTATAAAAGCAGCTGAAATTCTTACTCTTGGATCTGGGTAGAGAAGGTCTGGTGGACAGTCCGCATACTTCCTCATGCCTTTTAAATGAAATGTGTTGGAAGGAGATGCTGGGAAATGCTGGATGGGCTCCTGACGTTTTGTTTTGGTACCAGGGATGGGTGGACAGGAGCATGGTACTCTCCTAATTAATGCTAATGGGTCTGCTGCTGGCCAGGCACGTGGCTGGGACCATGTGTGGGGTGAGGGATGAAGCGTGGGCTTGTCAGGGGCAGGCTGCTGCCTCACAGGATTTGCTTCCCCCCAGGAGAAGATCGGCTGGCGTAAGGAGGCGTCTCACCTGCTGGTCTTCACCACGGACGATGTGCCCCACATAGCCCTGGATGGGAAGCTGGGGGGGCTGGTGCAGCCCCACGATGGCCAGTGCCACCTGAATGAGGCCAACGAGTACAGCGCGTCCAGCCAGCTGGTGAGTGGGGCAGGGGGCCCAGCCCTCAGAGACACCAAGCGTTGGTGGACCTCTCTGGAGACCAGCCAACCTCTACTCCAGCAGCTTTTGGCAAATGCAGTGCCTGGTTTAACCCAGCTTCTGCAATTTGCAAATAAAATTTACTCTTCCCTTAGGCGTTCCCCCATAGTGAATGCTTCTGTGATGCTCAAAAATGAGTTGGTGTCTTAGGAAGTTTCTTCAAAGCTTATTGCAAGGGATGGAAAAGTAACTTGGTGTCCTGAAGAGCATTACATTTTGCCTGCAAAGTGTAGAGGAAACAAAGAATATGTCATCCCTTTTCTAAAATATGTCTGAGAACTGTCCAGAGGCCTCTTCCTGAGGAGGGTGTATCTACCTTGATGTGGCTACACTAGCAAGTACAACAGAATGCTCCTGTTATTCACAGCCTTTGAGCACAATGCTGACATAGGTCTTAGTAATAAACAGGCAAACTAACCCTTTTTAAAAATTGAACTCAGTGGAGGAAACTTCTGGGATGAATGAGCAGTTGACTGCCACTTCATTATCCCATCCATCTGCAGAATGGTGCGTTATTCAGCAGATCACATACACTAATTATGATTTTTGTTCCTGAATGTCATCCTGTGAGAGGAGGGGAATCTGGGTGGCTGTGTTAAGGTCAGAAGCTGGGCTCTACAGTGGAACCCCCTGTGCAGTCCTACCAAGTGGATGCATATATAATGGAGCACAGCCCCCAAACTGGCTCCCTTATGTGGAGTTAATGCTAGGGAGCTGGCATGGGGATGCTGCCTTGGTGTTTCCATGTTTGAATCCCAGAGGCTCTCAATCAGCCCTCCAGTCTTCAAGTAAATGAGATAGTTTTTTCTGAGGAGGGCACTTCAGAAGCAGGCGGGAGTTTTAAACTCCAACTGGTCTCTTGGAACTGAGCCCTGGTTTGTTATTTTGTTGCTAGAGCAGTGTCTCCCTGCCATCCTCTCTGCCTGGGAAATCTGCAGAATTAAAGAGTTTATTGTAATCTCTTTATGGTCCCAGTATGCAGGAAGAACAGGCAATGGATGTTTCTGCTTTGGGAGAAAAAAAATGGATACATTTCCACTTTCTGCAGTTCTAGATCTCCCTGCCTCGCACCCCTTGAGGTAGCAGCCATTTAGCACGTGTGCATCAGCTGATGGCAAAATAGAAAGGGGAAAGAAATTAACCCAGTGTTTTGGGTATTGCTGTGGCTAGTGATGTTGTCAGTCATGTATTCTAGTGAGGAGTGCAGTAGAAATATTTAACAGTTTTCTACTATTTCAATTGGGATTGTGTTGGTACATCAGGGACTTCATCGCACAACAAAACACGCCATGTGTTTGGAATGAATTTTGCTGTTAGGAAGAGAAGAACAATGAAACTAGTCTTTTTTTCTGTGTTACCTACAGTCTTTCTGCCCTTTTTTTTCCCACCTAGGATTATCCTTCCCTGGCACTTCTTGGGGAGAAACTTGCTGAAAACAACATCCACCTGATTTTCGCTGTTACAAAAAGTCATTACATCCTGTACAAGGTAAGTGCTGCCGAGTTGCCTGGGCTGGGGAGAGATTGAAACGCCTCTTGAGGCCCTGGGGAGCGGAGGCAGCTGCAAATGTGTGTGTGTGCAGTGGCAAACACGTGTGTGCAGTGATAGGGGTGCATGCGTGTGGCCGCAGACTTGCCCGGTGCAGGCAGGCAAGGCTCAGCCCTGCTAGTCCTTTCAGCAGAAAGCACTAAAGCTTCTTAGAGCAAACAGATATATATGTGTTAGTGAGCATGTGAAGAGCTAAAATAGACTCCATGTTAATCTGGATGTTCGGATGGCTGCCAGTGTGCAGCCTGCCAGAGAGCAGAAACCTGCCCGGCCCATTCTGCAGTGACTTAACCCCATTACCTAATCATGCACGGCGTTTCTGCCCAGCTGTGTTTTTCCATCACAGAGTCCAGGGCCCTGACGTGCCACACACAATTTGAACTCTTCTGCCGTTCCTGCTCTGCCCTCCAAAAGGAGAGTTGACCCAAGACACAAAGACCAACCTGTGTCCAGAGCTGCCCTGTGGGGTTTCGCTGCTCTGCAGATGCAGGGATGGTGTTTCAGGCGGGGCTGCTTTTGGAAACCTCTGCGGAGGCCCTCGAGGCTCAAGCAGGAGCAATGAGCAGACGTGTTGCTATGGTTGGGATGCTGCTGTTCACCCATGGGGAGTGGGAGGGCTGAGCTTGTTCTCCACCCCCTCTCCTGGGGATGCTCAGGGTTGTGAGGGAAGTCGGGACAGCTACCCCTCCCTCCCTGCAGTGCCAGCTTTGGCTGGGCCTTGCCCCCTCCAGCAGCAGAGCCAGGTATGTTTGTCCCTGTCCCATGGCCATGAGCTTTATTTGACATGCTTCATTAGCAATGTTTTACTTTTGAAAGTTACACATTAATGGGAGCCAAACCATACCATGTACACCACTGGGTGATGGGACAGTGTGTGTGGCCTATGTCCCTGGCATGGGGTCAATCTCTCCTCATCCTCTGCTCTCCTCTCTGTACCTCAACATTTTAATTTTTCTTCTTTTTTTTTTTTTTTTTAAGAACTTCACCACTTTGATCCCTGGAACAACAGTGGAGATTTTGCACAAGGATTCCAAGAATATCATTGAGCTGATTGTCAAAGCCTACAACGTAAGTGCATTTTAATACCACAGCTGCTGAAGTGAGAAGTGCTAAGAGCTGGGCCAGCTCAGCTCCCCCCAGTGAGCTGCTCCACCCAGCTTGGCTGCCTCCCTCCCCTGTCCTCTCCACACTGCTGGAGCTGGGATGTCCATCCTGGGGAGGGAAACAAGGTGTGTGAGGAGGACAAGAAGCATGGATACCCAAGAGAGCTTGTGGGACAGCAGAAATTTTATCTCATGTCTCTCATGTGCAGAATTACCCACAAAACACAGCCCCCCTTCTAAAACAGATCTCTCTCAGAGCACCCTACCAGTAGGTAAGGTTATCTGATTTGTTATCTGATGTTCAGAGGCCTCTCAAGGATGGGACCAGGTCCAGATAAGGTTGCATCCTTGCATTGTTCTCTGTGCAACCTACACTGGTTTTCAACACCCTGTGAGTATCATCATGCTCCCAAAGGAGCCCTGCCTGTGTGGCACTGCCAGTGCAGCCTGCCCTGGCACAATGAGGAGGACAGCAAGGGACCTGGAGTTGTACTGCTGACCCGATGTTGTCCATCTCCATGGAGATCAGGGGAGCAGATCAATTAGAAGCAGCTAAATTGCCTTTTCCTAGCGTAGTTAGTGTCAACATTCGTGTTGACTTCTCCCTGAATTCTTATGGGTCAGGTCTTCATGATCCTGCAAGGATATTGCAGGTGTTGGGTATGGAGATCTCACCCCATAACAGGTCAGCCCTCAGGTAGAGTTGCTCATGCATGGGAGCTTGTGGGCACAGCTTTCAATGGCTGCAAGGTATGTTTATTAGTGCAGGGAGTCAGTAAGAACTTCTTTGGAGGAGTTTACACATCCAGAATCCATGTAGGGTTTGGTGTTCTTTGCATGATCTTTAAAGTTCTTCTTTCCTTTCCCCCAGCTCCCTGCTGTTAAAGCAGCATTTGGTTATGCCCTTGGGAAAGTGCTTCCCAAAGCTTCACCCTCTGAAGAAGGCAATGAACAGTTAATGCTGCTAATGAGGCCCAGGAGATACTGCTAATCAAATGCCCAGCTGTCCCAGTTTGTCCCCTTGAGATAGGAGGGTCTTGTGGCTGAGATGCTTGGCTGGGGAGAAAGAAATCAATATTTACTCCACATTGACTTTGTATGTGGCCTCAGTGCCATTAGTGGAAACCTCCCTTTGCCTTGTTTTTGCACCTGTAAGATGCATCCATGCCTCCGTTTCAGCACCCCTCAAGCCTTTGCAGATCAATACAAGCTGATGAAAAACATTTGGAATCTTGTGGCTGCACCACTGCTATCTCCTTCTCTTTGCTTGTGAGCTTTCCAGCACAGCTGGCTGGAAACCACTTGGGTGCTTAGACCAAGGTGCCCCATGGAATGAGCTCTGTGTGTTGACTGCTGAGACTGGGGTTAGTTTCTTGCCTGTTCAGCTGGGTGATGGGTGTGGGCTGGGACCCCCAGGAGTGCTGTTGGGAACTGGCAGCTCCCGTCTGTGCCACGGTCAGCCCAGGGCCAGCGGAAACCTGGCACCCGCCCAGTCCGTCTCCTCTTGGTAGCTTTGTTTTTTTCCTGAAATGACGGAGGAAATTCTCACTGAGGGAGATGGCTAAAACTCTGTTTCCCAAATGGGAGTGAACCCATTTTTATTCCCTGTGTAAAGGAAAGTCTGAGCCTGGAGAAATCCTTCATATGCAACAGGGACTGTCTTCTCCTGCGGGGTGGCAGTGGCTGATATTCTGGGCCTGGGCTCATCCCTCCCCTTCAGTGTTTTCCCCATCTCTGGTCCTCTCTCATCTGCTTCCCCTCACAGATGCACACATCAGACTTGCTCAGGGCTTATGTTACCCTCAAGATCACTTTTCCCCATCTTTTCAACTTCATCTCCCTTTTCATCTGCCCAGCATGCTGTCCCCTCTCCCTCATCCCACCAGGTGTGAAGCAAAAGAGAACAGGCACTGCTTTCTCTCTGCCCTTCCCCCAAATCTCAACATGCCTGGGAGATGGGAAAGCTCATGCGAGGCTGTGCCCAGACACAGGGCTGGGTTTGGACTGATGAGAGCAAATGGAATGCTGGTTTCAGAAGCACCTTCCTAAACCAAATCCAGGCAGGTCGTGTGTGTGTTTCCTGTTGCAACCACCAGTTGTTTTACGTGGTGGCTGTGGTGCTGTCAGAAGACACTGGTGTGTAACAGTGCCGAGGGGCTGATAATAGTGGCACAGCATTTAGGGTAACAGCATGACTGTGCAGGGCTGATAAGAGGACTTGGTCTGTGTAGGAACATGGGATGAGCCTGTGCAAGGTCATACTGAGGCCTGGTCCTGTTTTCTGCCATGCTACCGATGGGATGCTCTGGGAAAGAAGGCAGGGGAGCGTAGAAGTGTAGCAGCTAATTTCTATGGGATGATTTGGGGTGGAGCAGTATCCATAGATTAGCTGGCAGTTGGCACACGCAGTGTTCAGCCCACAGGCAGTGGATGCTCCGTATGGTCCCAGTTGCTACCCCATGGATGGCTTCTCTGTTTCAGTAGAGAGATGGGAAGTTATTCATTCATTTCCTCAAGGGCTGTTTAGATTCACCTGTCCAAAACTCATGTATTTCCTGTCCATTTCTAAAAGCATTGGCTCTTTGCTGGTGTGTGAACCCTGCTTTTGCCGTCACGTGTACAGTCAAGAAGTCTGAATTAGCACTTTTCCTAAATCTGGCCTCTTTGGTGAGGGCTGGGGACAAGGGGAAGAGAGATGGGGCTGGAAGCTGGCTTTGGATAGTAAGCATATTTATACAAAAAGCTCAATTTTGAAGAACTTTGTAATTTTTGGACACCAGTGGTATAAAAATCAGTTCCAGCCATTGGAAGAATTAAACAAAACAATGTCATTCCGAATTAATATTTATAAACTTCATTTTGTTGTGACTTAAAAAGTCTGTGTATGCAGCAGGGCCTAGAGTTGAGAAGCAGAAGAAAGGGGTAGAAGCACACCAAAACCTCACAGATGGAAAATGCTCTTCACTTTGAAAAGTTTTTTCAAAGAAAGAGATTTTTCATTAATTTTTTCCCATGGTGCTGTTTCCAGCTGACACTTATGAAAGGGTGCTTTTTCTTCTAAGAGGAGGAATACATTTTTCTGACCAGCTGGGTGAAATGAAGAAAGCAGGGCAGAGTTAATACAATTGCATGTCTTCTCTGTGCTGCACGCCAGACATTGTAGGACAGCTGCCAGTGGAGAATCAGGCTTTGCACTTTGCTCAGGAGCTGGTTTATGGGGAGGAGAAGGTGCAGATGAAGGTGGTTTATGGGGAGGAGAAAGTACAGAGAGCTCTGACCTTCAATTCAGAGATACTGTTTGTGGTCAAGAAGGTTTTCTTTTTTTATTGTTTCCCATGTTTCGTGTACTGGCTGCAGTGTCTGTTTCGCCTATCCTAGAGGGCATAAGCCACCTGCAGGGGTGGTAGGCAGCTCACTGTGGGTCTAGCTGTGATCATCAGAAGTCTTCTAGGCTGGTTGAGTCAAACTCAAATGTCAATATGTGTGCAAGGGTGATTTTTTTTCAAATAGGTGCAGAGATGTCCTACCCACCCTCTGGAAACACCAGAAGAGACTAAAGCAGAAAACATCTAAAAGTTCGATCTTTGGGAGCTTGATGGTTTCCTTACCCATTGTGTTTCCAGAGTATTCGGTCCAAGGTGGAGCTCACAGTCTGGGACAGCCCTGAGGACATTGGCTTGACCTTCACTGCCACGTGCCAGGATGGGTTGTCCTATCCCGGGCTCAGGAAGTGTGGAGATCTCAAAATTGGAGATACGGTGAGTCTGCTTTTCAATCTGTTCCCTGGAGAGGCTGTTTCACCCACTTCCCTTGGTTGATGAGTGGTCCTGGGCAAGAAAACAGTCTTGCTCATTTTTCTCTGCTTTCCTTGTGGTGATATAGAAACCCACAGAGAGTGACTCTGCTAAAAGTAGTTTTGGGTGGTGCAGGTCAGTCCAAGGTAAGCTGTGAGGAAAGAGGGAATACAGGTGTCTTGTCTACAGTACTGAGCTAAAGGTCCTGATCAGGCAGCAGGATGCAATGTCAAAAATGGGCTTTTTTTCCCTTAATCACAGATAGTCACATGACACTCTCACCTGTGAAATTCCATGGGCAGCGACCCTCCTCTCCTGTGTCCAGTTCCTAGGTTATTGGATGGCAGCACAGACTGAAATAACTGTTAATATGGCATAGTCCATCCTGTGCTTTTTAAAAAGCAGTGAAGCTAAGTTTTGCATGTCTAAATTGGGTATTGATGCAGATAAATGAGTTGCTGGGCTGCAGGGCTAGGGCAGGAGGGCTCAGGTCAGTGGAGAACTTCCTCCCTTTCTTCAGACTTTTGCTGTCTGAGGCCATGGGCGTGGGTTCATTAGCAGCCTGATTGCCTTATTTGAGAAGAGTGACTCTGCAAACATACCAGAGCACACAGTGCTGTGGCATATAAAAATAGTTTGAAAGAGTCAACAGTAGCCGGAGTTCTACCCCGCCAAACAAGGATCATGTGAGGTGTAAAACAGGGAGGTAGCCTTGCTTTTTAAAGTGAATTTACTGGGTCTTGCATAGGTGGGTAAAAGCAATTCCTGTAGTTCCTTGTTCCTACAGCAAAACTTGAACCCCCAAGGAAGCAGAGTCAAGCTGGTAGTTGATCCTGGGCTCCCAGCTTTAGCAGGAGGAAGGGGATTGCTTTAGCTGCTGCAGCTTGTGCCATAAAGGGTCTGGCTGTGAGTGCAGCAGGGAGCCAGCACTGGCACTGCTCCATTTTAGGGGCACCCCGAGTGTCGAGGTGCCTGCACAGGCAGAGATGCCACAGGATCGTGGGGTCATGTACCTCCACCCCCTCTTTTCAGCTGTTTTCTGCCCCATTGCTTCCACATGGCTCGAGATTTGACTCCTGCTAGGTTTCCCCAAAGAGAGGATAATGCTGGCACTGGACCCTAATCTACCAGGGTTTAGTCCTGGGGCTGTGGGTGTCAGCGGGTGAAAGGGAGCAGGATTACCCTGATCCCCTTAGCTTGCTTTCTGATCTCCTCCTCTGTAATCTGAGCTTCTATCCTAATTGCTTCAGGCCTTGGGAATGGGAGGGGGTCAAGGGAAGTTTCCTGGGGGTGCAGCTTTCCTGCCAGGGGTGGCTGCTATGTCTTCATCTGCACATCACCCCTTGACCTGTGGGACAGTGAAGTCAGTGGGAGCTTGAGGTGACCCCCAAATGTCTCCAGAGAGAGAGCATTCCTTCCTGAGGCCTAGGAAGGGGTCTCATTTCCTTGGAATAAGGTTAATCCTCCTTGCTAGCTGGCAGCTCTGGGCAGTGCTGGCCAGCCCTAACAAAGAGCAGGATTAAATCGGGGGCTAAGCAAGCAACCAAAGTATGGTCTTGGTTTTCTCAAGGAGAAAATCCCTGACGCTGGATTGTAGCAACATAAAACGAGTAGGGGTGTGATGTATAACCATTTAATGATGTTTCCAACCCTTCTGAAGCCAGGCTTGATAGAAGCATCCATTAAAAATGGCATGTGAGCAGCATGCCAAAAGCTTGGGACTGTGGGGCTGATACACATTTCCACATGCAAATCAGGAGTCCCGTAAAACCATCTAAATCCATGATCTTATAGGCATCTTGGGTTCTTTGCTGTGCTGGTTAAGTCTTTGATAGTGCTTGTTTTGAGAGAGTTTTCTGTTTTTAATACCACGAAAACTGGGCTATTTGCTAGAGCTTTGCCCTGTTTATTTCATGGGAATAGGCAGGTTCCTTCCCACTTCACACAAACCAGTTGTGCCTGATGGGGAAAATTGCTGTGAATGGCTGACAACAGAGAGTTTTAGAATGCTTTGGCTGCCCAGCCCCTCACAGGACCGGCAGATGTTGGTGCATTGAGCTGCAGGTGCCCTTGCTGCACGTGCAATTGTTTGGGGTTTTTTTGCACGCCTGCGAGTGAAGCTCCGACGCGCTGAGCTGGACCCCATTCCGTGGAATTGCTCCGTGGATTTTCCCCAGGACACTTGCTCTTCCCTGCTGGGGAACGCCGCTGACAGCTGCTCTGGGGCCGCGCCCGCTACCTTACATCTCCCCGCAGGTCTCCTTCGAGGTGGCCGTGGAGGCGCGGAGCTGCCCTGCCGAGGACACGTCCCACACCTTCACCATCAAGCCGGCCGGCTTTCGGGACACGCTGGAGGTGGCCGTGACCTACAGCTGCCTGTGCGGCTGCACCGGCCGCGCCGCGCCCGCCAGCGGCAAGTGCAGCGGCAACGGGACCTACGCCTGCGGGCTCTGCGAGTGCGACCCCGGCTACCTGGGGGCTCGCTGCGAGTGCGAGGAGGGGGCCAGCGGGGACCTGCACCAGGCGCTGTGCCGCGAGGCCGAGGGCAAGCCGCTGTGCAGCGGCAGAGGGGAGTGCAGCTGCAACCAGTGCCTCTGCCACGAGAGCGAGTTCGGCAACATCTACGGGCCCTTCTGCGAGTGCGACGACTTCTCCTGCGCCAGGTACAAGGGAGTGCTCTGCTCAGGTAGGAGCGTTTCCACCCTTGTGCCCTCCGTGTCGTGGCAGTGGGAAAGCTGCCCCAAAATGGGGAAGGTTGCCGGGCTGGAGTGTGCAGGGAATCTGCCCTTTTTCTGGGGGAGTCTGTGCTCCCTTTCTTTTCTTTGTGGGAACAGGGAGGGAGAGGTTTAGAGGCATCCACAGTTAAGAGCAAAAATTGCATTATCCTCATCAGAACTGGGTTTCCAGCATTGGAGTGAAAGGCTCTCTCCCTGCCGACTTGTCTGCTGCCTGGGTCCCACGGAGATGAGCAGAGTCTTGGTTTTGGTGTTGTTATTTTGGTGTTATATGCCCATCTCTTGCACACTGATGTATTTTCCTAGGAGAGAGGAAACCAGCACTGGCTTGAATCCTTTGAGGCTTTTTTTTTTGTGTTTTCATAGGCTGGGTTTTTCCCGCATGTGCCATCCTTCCCTGCCTAGGCAGAAACAATCTTCTTTTAAAGATGAAGTATTTTGTTTAATCCCCTGGTGTGTCGCAGGTGAAAGGAAAGATTGTGTTTCAGGCTGTTACTTATTAGAGAAAAGCTGTATTAAAGATTCCTCAAGCTGTTTTATGTATGGATTTTTCTCCCATTGGGAAAACAAATCATTCACTGGGAAAGCTGTAGTCAGTCCGCTTTGCTTAAACAAAGGTATGAGTTATTTAGCTGTGTTTGCTAAAATGGTTTTAAAACCTCATCAGTCCAAGGTCAATCAATTTACCTTGAACATAATTGCCTGGATTAGCCCTCAGACGTAATTCCCTCAGTTGGATCAGGGCAAAGGGTTGTTCTTTAAAATTTGCCTGCTTTCAAGCAAGCAAAATATTTCTGTAGCTGAAAACCTTGAACAAAAATTCCAAACAAGTGTAAGCTTGGAAAAAGTAGTTATGTAGTTTTTATGTTTTCTCCAGGGAAGTGGTGTTTTTTTCTGCTGCTGTTTATCTTTCCCTGCATATTTCAGAGTGGGGCAGTAAGCTTTGGTTGCAAGTTTCTTGCTGTTTGAGGCAATTGTGTTGTTAGGCGGATAGAGGATGTTTGTGTTAATTTTCCTGTAGCCTGGCTAGTGATTTTGTCACTGCTGAAGATGAGGCAGGCAATACTCTGGGTTTGGAATTGCCCTGGAGATCCCTGCTGGAGAGCAATGGGGAAAGCCAGTTCCACCCTGATAGTGGCTGCCCCGATTTGAGGGTCTATTGGGCTCTCCCTGCTGATGCATGAGTGGAAAGATGGGTGAGCAAGCACCAAAAAGTGTTTGAGAGTAGATGGGAAAAGTTAAACTCAACTGTGAAGTAATTAGGAGCATTAGGAGCACTATTGCCTGGGAGTTCTCCAGAAGACCACATTGCTTTGATAGCATCATCCCACCCAAAAGGAGTATATTTAAAAGCAAGCAGGGCAGAAATGCTATAAAGAGAGGTTGTAAGTTACTGGTGTAGTAGTTGCTGCAAGGGAAGGACACACCTCTACTCAAATTTCCTTTTCAGCAGGAGGGCCAGAGCTCTGCTGCTCCACAGGAAAGCAAGTTACGTATCTTCTGTTGCACCTGCTTGCTTGCTTCTGTCCCTGTGGAGGATGTCTGGTGCTGGGAAGCGCAGCGTAGCTGGTTTGGGATTTACTGGAGTTTTTTAAAGTAATTTAAAAGTCCTTTTTATAGCTATGAAAGAAAACAAAGGGTAGGCTGAGGCCAAGCAAGCTTTTTGCTCGAGGGATGGGATGGAGTCTGGCATGGCTGTGTGGGGTGGTTTGTTGGCTTTTTCTTTTTTTTTTTTNATTCCAGCAGTTACGATGCTAAATCTGAATTGTAGCAAGCGCTGTGCCAGTGACATAACATTTTGAGGTGGTTTTGTCAGGCTAAGAGGCTTGGGATTTGCCAGCCCACCACAAGCTTGCGTGGCAGGGCTATGCCCAAAGCTGCCCCTAACAAACAGCCCTCTGGAACATCGCTGGGGGCTTCCAGCAGACCGTGCTCTCTGCCCCCTGCAAATGGGCCTTCTTAGAAAAGACCAGGGGTTTAGCTCAGCACTAGCTCACCAGGACATGTAGTAGACTTGGCAGCCAGAAGAGTTTGGGTGATGCCTTTGGAACAGGGCAGTTGCTGTGGTGGCTGGTTGCTGTTTTTGTTCCTGCTAGGGGGTGAAATGACACCCTGCCCTTCTCACTCTGTCTTTTCCTGGGCACAGTGTCTGTCCCTGAGAAGCTCTGTCATCCCTGTGCCCATCACTCTCTGGGGAGAGTGCAGGGGGAGACCAGGAGGTTTTAACTAATGCACAAACCAAAAAAAGCATGTAGGGAGCTGTCATTTGCTGCAGATTATTGTCTCTGTCCTTGCTTGGGAGTTTCTTGGCTTGGACACATGAAGGAATCATTGCTGTCAAGGGCTTTATTTATGCTCTTTCAGTTCTCTGGTTGCATAGGAGGCAGTTGCTGCCTCTCAGTGAATTTCTGATCACTGATTGTACTTTGAACAGTGGAGCCCAGCCTCAGGTTTAGCACACAGGCTGTGGTGTCCCCCATCAAATGCATTTACACCTGCCCCAGCTGTTGAACAAGATGGTACCAGGAACCTCAGAGTGCTCATCCCGGACAGAGCCAGAGAGAAATCAGCCAGTCCAACCCGAGCTGAGGTTTTGGGGAGAACCAGGAGGAGAGCACAGTTTTCTGAGCTGAGAAGTAAAAATCCACTCAGGCAAACTGCCCTGCACCTACATGGCTGTGGTTTGTGGCATGCCTCAGCTCAGAGGCCCCATGAACCCATCACCAACCAGCGTGGTCATTTCTTCCTTTTATGAACTGTAGTAAAGCTGTCCCCACTGAGTCACTGCCATGGCACAGGGATGGGTGGCATGTTATGCTCAGGCATCCAGTATTCCCAGCAAAAGCCACAGTGGGGTTTGAAGTACTCTGAAATGAACTTGTTTCTTGTCTCTTGGTATTTGGTTCTTTGGCTAGGAAAAAGCACGTTAATTCTTGGGTCCATTTATAAATATTGGAGCCTCATTTTGTCAGGATTTGAGAGGAGAGATGCCTGCAGACAGTGCTGCCTATGGCTCCAGTCCTTTTGTAGTTCCCCTCATGAAGTGGAGAAGCAGATTTTGGGTGAGAGAGACTAAAGAAGTGTCAGGAATTCAGTTCTTGTTAGTGGGAGGTTTAAAGTGCCTCCTGCATCTGTGAGGCAGGTGGAAAAAGGGAATAATTTATAATGTGGAGTAAATGTTGATTCAAGTTGCATCCAAGTGCTAGTCAATGTCACTTAGTCACTAGTAAGTGGCATTTTTTCTGCTGCTCCCCAAGTCCAGTTAACAGCTCCACAGTAGCTGTTTCAAACCATTAATCCACCTTCTGGCCATAGGGGATGGGTTGCACAAGTGTTCTGTTCTTCCAAAAGAAATGCAGCTGGGTTATCTGAAAGCAGGCAGGAGCTTCCCAAACCCTCAAATGCTTTACTCACAGTTTTTCTTTGGGTGGAGAGGTTGCGTTTTTGCATTGAGATCACTCTGTCCCCTTGACTCTAAAATGTGAGTGGCTGTGGGAGAGGGGCTGAAAGCCCTCCTGCCTGCAGCTGGGCTGGAGAAGGGGCAGCTGGCTGCACAACCCACAGCTTTTGAACTCCTTGGCTGCCTGCCAGGCAGTTTGACAAAGGAGGAAACATCTCTGCCCTAATTGCATTCCTGAAGGTCCCATAAAACTAGGTGGCAGGAGGGAGGAGAGGCCCCAGTAAGGGCATCACACATTTGCCTCTAATGAAGAAAGACTGGTTTGTTGGAGGTCAAGCTTCATTAGCTTCAGTTGCTCCAGACCTGTTTTTTCTTGGGTGGGGGGACACAGAGTAATATGGCATCATATGGGTCTGTAAAGAAGTTTCCCCTAACCCACCACCACTGTTCCCCAGCTCCCTGTGTGAGTGTCATTTGTGTGCTCTTCAGCCCAGGACTCTGGCTGCACACAGGCACATCAATTATTACAGAAGAGCACTTGGCATGCTGCAGCCATTCCTCCCCCTGAAACACAAAAGATCTCATCCTGAAAATCCATACTACCTGAGCAACATGGCAGCTACTGATGGTGGTCCAGCTTTGGGGGATCAGGTCTTCTGTGGTTTCTCTTCTTCATTTTGTTTAGAATTGGACAATAAATCAAATTTATAAAGAGTTTTGCATCTGTAAATGAAGCCCTTCCGTGTCTCTCTAGCTTGCAAGCAGCTGTGAGCATCTGAACTGGTTAAGGTGACTAAAGGTCATGGCTGGCTAAAGCACAGCACGATGGTGATGGCTTGGAGTACAGGAGCTGGTCTGGCCTCACTTACCAGCACAGGGCTTCCAGTGACTCAGAAAACTCAGATCAGCAATAGAGCATCAGGTGTCAAATCTGCAAGTACATGCAAGTGCCAGAATCACTTCTGAGATGGGATGTGGAAAGAGACAGCTCATTGAAAATTTTGGGGTTATTTTGCAGAGACTAGCCAAGCTGACGTGTGATGCCAGTCCAGCTGCCCTGCAGAAACCACTTCAAAAACTGCTGAGTTCATTCAAATTGTTGATATTTACTTCTGAAGGCTTCCTCTCTTGGTTTTAGTAAAAGGGGAAGCTCAGGTTTTAGCCTGTACTAAGGCCCAGGGAGATAAGGCTTTTTTGTTTTGTTTTGTTTTAACACAGCCTCAAATTAGAAACCTCGCTCGTGCTTTGGCAATTTGTTCTCGCTGTACCCTGTCCATAACGCATTTAACAGCCATGGGGTGATGGCTCAGTGCCAGTGCCCCAGTTTCTGGTCCTGCATTACAGCCCTTGCATTACAGCTTTGAGAGTAGCACTTGGGTTTGGTTCCCCCGCTGGTATCTCCACCTTGGGGATTTGGGTGGGATCTTTACTATACAAATCACTGTGCCCATGGACACATCATCTGGAAATAGACATTCTTCCACATGTGCTTTTGTAGTTACTATTCACCTACCCAGTGCTGAATAAAACTACCATCCTGAGTGGTAATAATAACGGCCTCTTGGATGGAGGATGCTGATGTGCCTCTGAAAGCTCAGATGTGAGAATAAAGGTGATCCACATCTTTCAGACACACAACATCATTTTATTTTTGGTCTTAATTCTCTTCATTCCTAATGCCTAAATTTTTACCAGAAGGCGCTGTTAAGAAAGAAATGGGTAGTATTTGATTTATTAACCTCTGAGGTGCATGTGATGTTTGAGTGTCGTTTGGGGAGGAAGGAGAGGCTTCTTTTGTGCCCACTGTCTGTGGCTGTGCTGCAGGTGGGGTGGCTTTTGACAAATGTACCCCTGCCAGAAAGGAAGAGGGTGGCCTGTGGTGGAAAGAAGAGAGAGAACAGAGCCTAAACCACATCTGCAATGTTTCCTTTAAGTCACGTCAAGTCTTGTTATCTGTAGATTTTCCTGAGCACTGTCTAGTAAAAGAGAACCTGAAGGGGAGAGACAAAAGGACCATATAAATATGGAAGTTAAAAATAGTCCTTTGGCTGTTGCTAAGTGCTAGTGCAGCTGTGAGCCAGGCAGCTGCAGGGAGATGCAGCTCCGTCTCTGGGGAGGCTGCCCCGCAGGTCAATCCCTCTCTGCCTCCCATGTGGGAAGAGGATGGGGAGCACACATCTACCAGCATATTTGAGGCTTATTTTGGTGACAGAGTATGCAGTGTCAGCTGGGGTCACTGTGCTGTGACCTCACAGCACCAGTTGCTTTGTGAGTAGTCCCAGTCATTAGCGGCAGGTTGGGGGCTCAGAGGTCAGTGGCTGCGGGTGCTGTCAGGGTACAGGGCATGGGAGGGTGGTTTGGGGTGAAGAGAACCAAGTCAAGTCTTCTGAAACAAAACCCTGTATCATTAGGGTGCTGTAGCACTGCGAATGCCCCTTTTCTATCAAAGAGCAGGGTAGGAGACAGGGAGCTGAAGACAAGCTGAGTCTGGGCTAAACAGTCTGTGTATGTTGTCACACTATGTGGGAAATAGGATGCCCATGGGTCCTTGGCAACCCACAAACCTGGTTTTGTGCACCTTGAGGTCTCTTGCCTACAGTGCCACTTGCAGAGCCCAGGGGACTTTATGCCTAAAACAGACAACAAGGAGATGGCACTGCTGTAGCATCTCTCTTTTACAATGTGGTCAAAACTGTCAGACTGTGTGTTTCTCTTCGAGCTTCCTAAAGACCTTTTCATGGATTCCCATTTGGCCTTTGCTTTTATCACCTGCAGGAGCTGCTCTGCCAAAGGTCCTGTCCTGAGATGTCTGTGTGGCAGAGAATAAATGGACAAAACAAAATAATCCCCCTGAATAAGAAGGAAAAATAAACCTCTGACTTGCTGTGTCCCGTAGCTGTGAGGAACTGAGGCCAGAGCACCTGTGCCTGGTGTCACTACTGGGTGGGCATCCCCTCTCCAGCTTACATTCCTCCGCCACCTGTGAAACAGTTTGGCTCCAGTAAGAATAGCAGACATTTAATAAGAAACAAATCAAATGGGGGACCTCTGCTGTCCTCTTCCTTTTCTGGGGTTAAACTGCAAAGCTGTTCTACTAACTCTCATCATGTGGATTGCTGTAAAGAAATGGAAGGTATAGGTCAGCTTCATTTAGTCCCATCCAGTGGGTCAGCTTGAAAAAAAAAAGTAAGGACCAAGTCAGCTGGAGCAGGCAGGGCTGAGGACTGTGGTGAGGAAAAGCAGTCAACTGAATCCACCTTCATCCTGCTGGGACTGATGCCACTCTTGCCCTGCTTACAAGCTTCCTGCAGATGCTGTTTGGCTGTATGTTCAGTGTCATTTGTCTGCACAATGTTTAAGTCCCAAATCAAGAAAAATGCCTTTTTTTTTTTTTGTAATGTGTGTTTCTATAAACCAGATCTTTTGTGAGACCAGCTGTTGAACAGTTAGTATTCCTGCATTCCTTCTTGCCCTCATGCAAAGCGTGGGGCTGCCCTGCTGTTGCAACATTTTGTAGCAGCAGAACATGATTGCTCAAGCGCTTTTCCACAGGTGAGGAGGGAACTTTGGAGGTGCCTGCTGCTCCTGACACCTGTGGGATGTTGGCTTTTAGGCCTTGTTCTGGCAGCAAGAGCTGGTGTCTGAGCCCTGGGGTCATCCTGGGCTGCTTCCCGTGGTGCCTTGGGTCTGGCCATGCTTTGCCAGACAGGAGTGAGCTCTGAGAGCAGCACTTGAAACCTCTCAGCCTTTAGTGTGGAGTGTCACTGAGAAAGTCTGCCCCTCACACAGTGTGACAGGGGAACTCAGTGTGACACAAAAACTACAGGGTCGTGGGACACACTTAACTAAAGCTGTGGGCAGCCTGTGGTGCTCTGTGCTTGCATCATGTGCTTGCTGTGCCAGGGTGGCATCTTCTGTGCAGGGAAGGCTTATTTGAGGGGAGGGACACCCAGCCCTGAGCTCCCAGATGATTTGAATGGCTGTGGAGAGATTCCACCCTTGAGCTGTGTGAGTGACTGGCTGGCAGTAGCATTCTTCTGTAGAAGTGTTTGATTTTTCCTTGTAGGCAAAGGGTTCCTGAGCATTAGCCAGGACCAAATCCAGCAGGGTGTCCCGTGGTGCTCTGGGTGTGCTCATCTCCAGGAGCTGTGGCTCACAGTCCCAGTGCAGAGGGGGGCTGAGAGCCACGTGGGAGGTGTGTGCATTCCAAATTTCATCTTCATGAAGTCTGGCACACAGATCCTCAGTGGCCTTTTGGAGGAGCATGGGGCTGACTCAGTGCATGTGTTTACTCACATCTCCAGTCCTTGGGCGGATCCTGAAACCGCTTCCTCCCAGGACATCACTTCCATCCTTCCCCAATCTCTCCTTCTTCTTCCTCTCCGATTTTTTTTTTTCTCTTTAACCTGGTTTCTCTTCTCTTTTCAGTTTAATACCGAGTCATGTGCCACTGTCCTCCAAGAGTGTGTGCCTTCCCATCCTGCTCCATGCCTGTTCAAAAGGCTGAAGATCCCAGAGTTCAAATGGCCTCTGGGCTGGGACAGGCAGCATGGGGTGACCCTTGTCTGCTGGCTGTGACCTGTGAAAGCCTGGCCAGTGCTTGTAGCTGCAATGTAAAAATGTCTGGTCCCCCCTCTAATTGCACTGCTAACGACCCCCTTGCTGTTCTTAGCTCAGGGGTGGCCACAGGTCAGTGCAGGTGGATGGTTCTTAGCTAGAATGCTCTGTGCTCCGTGGATATTCTCCTTTACACCACCAGGCATTAGCATTACACTGTTGCCTGTTAAATATTATGGATTATTGTGGAGTTGGACTCTCTGGTCCTTATGGGTCCCTTCCAACTTGAGATATTTGATGATCTTTGCATGGATTTCTCACAGGAACACAGACAATTATTGCATTTTGGTTTGTGCTCAGTGCTGTGTTTATTCCTTTTGTTCTTTGGTGTTTCTGGCAGCAGGCATATCCTACCTGCCCCACCTTGCACACACCAGGGATTTGTGTTGGCTTTTCACTGAAACAGCAACTAGGTTGGACATTCTCTCCCCAGTGTATCGAGGACTGCTCTCCCAGAGTCTCTATTCCTGGCACGAAAGGGCAAAGCTGCCCTTTGTTACCCTTCCTTTCTCCCTGCCCAGGCTCTTATTGCTGTCCAAGCCTTGCAGCTCTCCCCAAATCTGGCAGCAGCTCCTTGAGGGCCAACCCGCACAGAGCGCTGCTGTTCCTGCCTCTTTTCACTGCAGTTTCTCCTTGTCCATGAGCAGACCTTTAGCAAGTGTTAATGCATGCTAATGAGGCATTAAATGCCCGGGCAGAATTAAAGAATACAGGAGTGATGTCGTTGACATCTTTATGGGAGCCAGAGCTCTGTCCTTGGGGCTCTGCTCTTAAAGTGGCACAACATGTGGGTTGCAACCAGAGGTGCCATCTGAAGAGTCATGCACATACCCAAAACCCCTGTCCTGTGCAGCTGCCCCCTCCCAGGGCCAAAAACCCCGTGGAAAGCTCCAAAAAACACCCTGCCAAGATGAACTTAGAAAATAAAGCTTAGATGGTCTTGTAACAAACTCTCTTTAAAGGCTCTACTGGCCAGCATCTTGTGAGTTTGGTCTGAATTTGGTCTCTCTAGTGGTAGTCGTTGATAGAAATGCTCATTTGGAAATGAATGTTGTATTTGGGGCTTTAAAGGCAGATGAAAGCCTCAGACCAGCAGGTGAATGGAATTCTGGGTCTCTGCATTTCTTGTTGGCATGCACTGACAACCTGTGAATTTTCCTCAGTTTCATTTAAAAAGTTGAGCGTAAGTAATTGACCTGAAAGGGAAGTACAGCACAGCCTTGTGTGTTCATTCCTTCTCCCTTCTTTTTTTTTCAGTTTGTCTTAGTTTGAGTGATATTCTTTTTCCAGGTACTTTTTAAGGGAGAAATCTGTTACAAAACCATGGACCTTTGGTAAACTTGCACCAAATGATGTGTTTGCATTCAAACACACCACTGGGCAAGGCTCCTAAGGCACTGCGTTTTTCAGAAGAATCTCTCTTTACTCTCCAGAGCCCACTCCTCTCAAACAAAACTCCTCTCCAGCAGAAAGGACATTCAACCCACTTGTGCTTCAGCAGGATGGTAGTTAAACTGCTTTTTATTTGAAGGATGGACTTGAACCATAGAATTTGGCCCTGGAATTTAGGGATTTGGGATCATGCTGCTTTGTTTTTGGAGACAAGTTTTATTTTAAGAACATATCTGGAGGTTTCTTGGGTGGTAGGAGCTGGTAGGAGTCAGCTCAGGCTTCAGAGCGGAAAGATGAAGCTTATCCTTCCTGGAGGCATCGTATGTTGGTGGAAGGGTTGCAACACTATAGCTTTCCTCAAGCTCTTTCTATGCCTTTCAGCAAGTGCGTGGTTGCCATACGTTTCCAAATCTTCCAGAGCCTTCACGGTGACTAAAGCTGAAGTGCAGAGCTGTATTAGCAGATCTGGGCAGAGACAGGCTAGGAAGTGTGTAAGTGGGGAGAAGCTCCTGGCCCTGGGCCCGTGGGTATTGGTGGTATCTGGGCAGGATTGGGAGGGCCAAATGGAAAATGGTTTTGTTTCTTTTTTTCAAGCGGTTTTATTTGTCAGGCTCTTCTGGGAAAAAGGAAACAAATGGAGAAATCTGCATTCAGGGTTGTTTCATCTGTGAGCAGGTCTGTGAGGGGCTGGAGGGCTGTCTGGAGAGAGGAGCACTGCTGTGGGCAGCGTTGCTGTGTACCTTGGGAGACCCAGTGAACAGCTGTATGTGAACAGATGGAGGTTGGTAGGAAGGGACAGTGGCCTGTCCCTTTTTTTTGAGTTAGAGGTTTGGAGGGGGACACAGTAGGGGCAAAAACCCCAGAGGATTCACAGATACCATTCCCTTCTGATCTGGTTTAAGGAATAATATGAATTGTTGGCAGTTCCTGCAGTGCCTGCCATGTCAGGCACTTTGAGGGTGACAAAGCCAAGGATGAACACGTGCCCAGAGTAGTGGGATGGTATTTGGACCCACGGCTCAAAGGAAACCAGCACATCCATCCCAACTGCCCCCACTCAGGATGAAGCTCTGTGCCTCTGGGAGGATCTGGCACCAGCCTTTACCCCATAATTTACCCTGTGTCAGTAACAGAGTTGGCAGCAGAACCTGAAAGCTCCAATTCCCAGCTCTGGGTCTCCATCTAAAAGGCTATATGTGGCAGGCTTGGCTGGGGAGCTAATGTAAATAAAAGTCAAGGANTTTAAGAAATGCAGCTTTAGGTCTCTTTCAGGAAATGACTTCTCACTGCTCTTTTTGGCTTTCTGATGGATCATCGGCTGTATCTCGTGGTTGTATTTCAGCTCCACTTCTTTAGCTGAGCAAAGGAAAATGAGGAAAGACTGGCCAGGGCTGCCACAGGAAATCTGCCTGCCCCGGATAGCTTTCAGCTGCCTTCATAAAACAGCAGTTTCCAAAGCCATGTCTTCCTTGCCCAGTTCTCACTGAACTCAGAAATTTGCAAGTGACTGAGGAACTGGAGTGCTGATGGGGATTTTTGTAATGGCAGTGCTGCACTGCGGGGGATTCTGGCAGTGATGTCCAGCTGGTGATGGCACTTGTGGTACCCATGGCTGAATTAGCAGCTTGAGTCTGCATTTATTCCTTCACCTTTGATTTCATTAGTCTGCATCTCCAGTGCTGTTTTTAATGATTAGTGAGCCCAGTGCTGGGACTGAAATCTTGGTTAAATGCTTACGCTTCAGGATATAAATATCCACTGCAATAGGAAAGATGCACAGATCCATGGTGTCTGGTGTAAATAACATTCAGAAAAGCACTATTTACTTCTTACTAACCTCTTAGTGTTTGTTTTGCTGCTTCAGTATTGCACTGTAGATAAATGAGTGTGGGCAAGCTCTCCCCTGGTGTGAGTGGAGGCAGTTGGATGAATTTCAGGTTACACAGAAACCTTGGACCCTTGACATTTGTCTGTCTGTGTTTATGTAGTAGCCTCCTTAGCACAAGGAGGTTGTTATGCTCACTGGGCTCCAGGGGTTGGGGATGCTGCTGCCAACGTGCCACCCTTGTTTTCCCTGCTGGACTGGCACGACCCAGGAGGTGGATCCTAAGCCCATCCCCGCTGTTTAAAATTTCTGGGGCTCTCCCCAAGTCCCTGTGGGTGCCGACCATCTGGCAGTGCCGTGGGCCCGAGCTGTGCCGTGGGCAGGCTGCCTGGCCTGGCCTGGCCTGGCCCCTTGAGGTGCAGCACTGGCTGCTTTGAGCCATGGAAAGAAATTACTAGGGTAGTTGATGATTTATTTTCCTAAGCAAGCACTGTGTCTTACCCTAGCCCTTTCCCAAATAAAAAGCCGTATGTTTTCTAAGTGTTCCAAGCCTTTTCTGCTGCCCTTCTTCCTCCCACTCAAAATGTGTTGTTCACAGAGCCTCTCCCCCAGACACCAAGCACTTTTGCTGAGAGATTGGCTGGTCTGGTACAAAACTGGTGCTCAAGCAGTGCCCTGTGTCAGTAACGTTTGACTTCTCTCATAAGCAGATGTTTTTGATCCATGGTTGTGGATCCCTTCTGCACTGGGGCTCTCTGGGTGATGGGCACAGCAGCCAGGGCTTGTTAAAGGGATGACACTGGAGAATCTGGAAGTTACTTGCCATAACTTATTTCTCTTCATTGTTTTTCCTGTGGGTTTTTTTTCTATTTCAGAGTAGTTGTTCAAATAACCAAAAATGACAAAAGCACAGCCTTTTGGAGATCCTAACCCAAAGTCTGGATGTGAGCACAGAGGCACAAAAATAAGTGGCTTGATTTAATGGGAACAAAATATGGTATGATCTTTCTCCTCCTGAGTGCTCAGAAACCACTAAACTGGCTTAAAAATCATGACTTGTTTTTTTTTGTCTGTTAGGCATATCAGTTAAATGTTCTAGAAGATGGGGAAAAAAGGAGTGTTGGAGGAGGCTTGTTTTCAAACCTCTTCTACCTCTCCATAAAAGCTAGGATCATCTTTTTTCTTTCAAAAGAAAGCTGGTATTTTTTTGCATGACTTTGTCGTGCCCAGAAGTAGGAGGCTTTAGGGAAACCTCCTTCTGTGAAAAGCCCTTGTGACAGAGATTTTAATGCACTGCATTTCAGACCTCTTGGTGCAGTTCCTAAAAGGCACTGTTATTGCGAGTGGCAGAGGGGCTGTCCCACTGAGCAGGGTCACAGCCTGCTGTCAGGAAGCCTGGGATGAAGTCAGGGTCAGAGGCTGGGAGCTTCTGCCAGAAGCTGCTATCCCGATTCAGAAATGACCCTGCTTGGGAGCAATGAGAACAGCGCTGGTGTGGGGGTGCCAAGCTGGGTTTGTGCAGTGCCAGGCTGAGGGCAGGGAGGATTTGGCCTGTGGCTGCCATCCTGGGGGGCAGCTGGGGGTAGAGGCAGTGGCAGCGGGGGTGAAGTGAGGATGGTTGGAAGCCCTGGCAAAAGCTGCCTGAGTGACAGTGAGATGTGCAGCCCAGCACAGCAGTGGGATGGGGATGCATTTTGGGATGAGGAGAGAGATGGAAGCCCCAGCTGGGCTGTGAGTCTCAACCCACTCTGGTGGCCTCCTTGGGAGGAACGTGTCTTCAAGCAGCAGTGCAGCCTGTGGCTCCTGCCCTGATGGATCCCAGACTAGTCAGGCTCAGTCTGGGGACTGCTCTTCCCCCACAAAAGCATTGCTTTCCTCTGCACACCCTCCCAGCATGTTTCTGCAGCCTCTTGACATGTGTTTTGTGTTAGCCTCCCCCTGAAGGTCAGGAGCTGGCTGGAAAGTATGTTATCAAATTCAGAGGGAGCATTTCATTTCCTAGTTAGATCTGGATCTTTTAGACTTCTAAGCTTGTCTCATTTCAAAGATGGGAACAGAAGAAAACATCTTTTATTATGTTTGGAGAACATAATTAATGTATTTTGGCTTCGCAAACCAGCTTTAACAGAGAAGGTACAAACTCAAAGGGTTCGAGGGGGGTAAAGTCCAGGGTAATGTCCTTCACCATGAGACTGCTGCTGGTGCAGAGGTGTCTCGAAACACGCCCTCCTTGAGGACACATTGCCATGGAAATGAAACTGGGAAGTGAAACTGGGTTCATCATGGGCACAGTGGTGAAAGGTTTCCTGCAGGCACGATGGCACAGAGACTGCTTAGCCCCATCAGCACTGTGTGTCACCGTGGGAGAGCTGGGACTGGGAACGGGCAGCACACTGTGCTGCAAAATGTGAGTACTGGGTAACACTGTGCAAACCACAGCTCTGGGTCACTGTCACCAAAGGCCTCGCTGCCACCTTGCCTTGGGACTCCTTTCAGTTTGTGTCCCAAGGAGAAGATGGAGTGTATTCCCACCTCTGGTGCTCCAGGTGGGTGTTGAGAACTGGGATGACTCTTACTGTGCCTACATGAAAAACAAATGTTTCTCATTCACTGAGTTTCTCCAGTCTTCAAGCTGTGTGGGAGATGGATGGCACCAGAAGTGTAGCTCGTGGTGCCTGCAGGAGTGGCCAGTCTTTCAAGCTGATGGAAGCAGTGAAGATCTTTGCCATTGAAGGTCAAGATGGAAATTCCTGCTCTTGGCACATTGACCATGATGAGCTTCAGCCAGTGACTTCTTGCACACTAAGCCAGTGTGGCCAAGGCAGGAAACACATGTCAGCGTGTTTTGACATTTTAAGCTCACACCCCACTCTTAGTCACCCTCATACAGAACGGCTTTTTCTTCATCCCTGTCAATAACAAAACCACATCCTTTAAGATGCTGTTTCTTAAGTTTTCCAATCACAGTGGTTTAATAGGATGCATTATTTGCAAATGGCCATTTTCCTTCCACGGGACAGTAATTTCAGGCTTCACCTCCAGCCTGCCAGGGGCTGGAAGGAATGTGCAGTCTTTCTAGCCTCCTATGATCTAGCTCTGATGCCCTTAAAGACTGAGACATTTTATGGACCAGAGGCAGATTTCCTCTGGAGTCACATCTTGTGCTGCATTTTGTGGTGTCCAAGGAGAACTGAGGGGTGATATGAATACCATCAGCTTGCTTCTCTTGGCCCTCACAGTTCAAATTCAAGCCTGAGCACATTTACTAATTGCCAGCTGCTTTGGATTCATTGAAATAGTGCCTTTTAAGAAAACCATAGTTTATAGCTAGTTTGGACACCTGCATTGCCATGGAGGCACCAAACCTGCTGTATGTGAGAGCCCAGTCACCTGAATTAATTGTGAGTAAAAGCCACAACCCATTTGGCTTGCTTGTGAAGTGGTGATCCTGGGAGTCCCCACTCTGCAGCTGCCCCCAAAACAGCAGCAGCTGTGGATGTAGCTGAGCCCATGGGCTCAAACCCAGAGCTTTCTGTCTGGGGAAAGGGCAAGGCTGTCATTGTGAAGGTGAGCAGAGCAAGGGATGTTAATCTCCATCAGATGTAGGCACGGCACAGAAGGAGGTCACCTCTAGAGGTCTTGTAAACATAATCTTCTTTGTCCAGTAATGTTTGAATATGCAGGCTGGATCCAAAGCAAATGGTAGGAGTGCAGAAGAGGCTGTAGGTGGACAATTTGTGACGTGCTGGGATATATAAGATGCCTAGTAAAACAGAAAGTGCTCCCGTGACTTCTGGCAAGGGATTTAGCTTGGCAATCCACAGCCTCTGGTAATCTTGGCGCAGTGGGCGAGGCAGGGAGATCCGTAGGTTTGTGTCGATGAAAGGAGCCTGTATATAATTTATCATCTCTGGGGTGCTTGAGGCTCTTTCCAGTGGAAAAGCTGAGCTGTAATTAGGTTGCTGATGAGCCTTGTATACAAATCCTTCAGCTCTATAAACTATGCCTGCAAAGGCATCCCCTCTCCTGGGGACTGGCCGTGGAAGAATTGGAGCAGTGTCCAGCAGATGGATGCCTCTCTGAAATCAGCTCGGTGGACAGCCACTCCATTTCCTGTCGCTGACAGCATTGCAGCCTGTTGACTTTCTCAGCCCTTCACTAAACCCCATAGCTCCAAGGGGATGCTTCAGTGGAGGAGAACCCTTACTAGATTAGTTTCTTCATCCATTTCTGCTGTGAGCTGCCCTGAGCTACTCCCTGGAGGGGGACTCAGCTTGTCCCAGCAACCTTTGTGGCTCTGGCTGGGACACAGAAATCTTGTTTGGACACAGGAAATAGTGCTTGTTAATATAATTTTTTTCAAGGTTTTAGGAGAACTTCTTAAGTAAAATTGTTAAGAAGAAAGGGAAGGAAATACTTTATGAGGTGGGTGACCTGCTAGGCTTTTTGCTGCTAAACTCTGGGCTCAAAACCAGCAAGGAAACACTACTCCATTTCCATCTTAATAACTCTCAGTGTAGACAGAGAAAGAAGAGATTATTTCATACAAAAGTAGGAAAGGGGAGGTGCCCATTTGTCTTGAGCAGCTATAGAAGGAAGCTGGAAGAGCAGTGAGTAGGTATTTTTTGCTGCTAAACGTTGATATTAATTTGATATTTAGGTGTTTCCCATCAGCATCTGTTTGTTGCCCTGTGAAGCAAGGTCTCTCTGGCAGCTCTTCCTGCTGGGCTGGTGGTCCCTCCCAACCACAGGACTCATCGGTGGCCCCAAATTCTGCTGACACCTCTCCTCTGCTTTCACCTTCAGGTCACGGGGAGTGTCACTGCGGGGAGTGCAAGTGCCACGCCGGGTACATCGGGGACAACTGCAACTGCTCCACGGAGATGGACAGCTGTGTTTCCAGTGACGGGCAGATGTGCAGTGGCCGGGGTGCCTGCGTCTGCGGGAAGTGTCAGTGCACCGAGCCAGGGGCCTTTGGAGAGACCTGTGAGAAGTGTCCCACCTGCCCAGGTGTCTGTAGCACTAAAAGGTACTCACAGGCAGTTCAGGAGGGATTTCTCGCTGGTGGAGAGTGCAGCTCTTTTGTTGCTGGGAGACTTTTCAGCTAAGGAATTGCTCCTGCTTTGTTAAATGTGTGATCAGCCCCAAGCAAACCTACTGCTGCTAGGAGCCCTTGCTAAGCAACCTGACAGTATCCCAGGTAGAGCAGCAACAACTCTTGTTGCCGTAGTGCTCATGGAGATTCATGTCCCCGTGCATTTCCGGTGCTGTCCCACTCTGCAGAAAAGGCTGGCAACCCCAGTTTTGCTGCACTATGAGCTGCAGGTGCCTGGGTGCAGGTAACTGAGCTGGAGAGGAGGGGAGGACTGGAATTGGAATCACTGCCCCTGCCTCACAGCGATGAAGGTGCCCCAGGCATCAGCCTCAGACTAGCACAGAGCAGCAGGACTGCCTGCCTTGATCTCGGGCAGGATAGATTTTGCAGTAGCTGACGTGCAGCTCCTGACATCCAAAGGGCAAACAGACCCCAAACCTACCAGCTGCTTTGCACCTTCATTGAATCCTAGAATAAATCCATCCTTGTGGTGGAGCTGCTTGGCCCTGAAGCTGTTCCTTCCTTGTGGTGCAGATGCGCAGACTCCAGAACCAGCACCCAGGGAGTCCCTTTCCAGGGGTGAGTCTCTGTGTTCATGCAGTTTCTGACATGTGCTTAATCTTCCCTTCTATGTGTGTTCCTGCAGGGATTGTATTGAATGCAAGCTGTTTAACTCAGGAAGACTGGCTGATAACCAAACCTGCCAAAAGCACTGCAAGGATGAGATCATCACCACTGTGGATGTTCTTGGTAAGATGGCAGCAGCAGGACTGCAGGTGGTGGGAGCCAGTGACTGTGGCATTAAACTCTCCTTAACCAGACTAAGACATATCTGTAAAGAAAGCTTCAGGGAACACCTGGTATTTAGAAATGTATGTGTGTAGGTAGTATGTATGGGTGGTATATGTGATGCTCTCTCCAGGCTATAATCCATACTGAAGTAAAAAACCCTTTGATTTTAAATAACATCTAACCACTACTGCCAGTGCAGGGAGCAAAGAGAGTGGGATGAGGTCACATGAGACAGATGAGATGAGTCGTGAGAGAGTGCAAAAGGACATAGTATCACCCAAAAAAAAAAGCATTTTTTAATCTTCCGAGGTTTCATCTTGGAAGAAGTGAGTTTGTAAGAGAAAGCAAAGCTGTTTTGCAAATGAGTTCTTTGGTGGAACTGACTGCTACAAGTCCCCTGGGCAATCTCCTGCCCTTAGTGTCCTCCCCTAGAGGTCACCCCACATGTGCATCTCTCAGCAGATGACTTTTCTCCCTGCTCTTTTCAAGATATGTTTTGAGAGTCCCTGGTTGCTAGTAGGAGAGTAGAGGGGATCCAGACTTGTGACAGATTTAATTACAATCCTGACCTTGGCCTTAGCAATACCCTTTGGAGGGAGGGATGGAGATCAAGTGGGGATAAGTTACTGTCTGCGTCTGGCATTTCCTCCTCTTCTTTAGTTTATAGAGGTGGGAGTCCCACACCTTGCTCAGCCTTTCACTCACTTCCTCCTAAGCTGTCTGCAGGTGATGTTTTTTCCATTGACTCCTCTCACACCCAGTGTCCAGCTTTTAAATTATGACCAGTGGAGTTTCCTACCCTTCCCTTTGGGACACTTGCTCTCATTCTCTCCATTCACCCTTCAGTTTAGCTGGGAGTACACCTGCACCAGCACACTGCAAGAGGTTTAGAAGTTCAAAACACACAAAGCTCCTTTCTAATGGCTCTCTGGCCAGCAAATACTGGGAATCAATGCTCATTCCTCCTGCCTGCTTAGTATACTGTGCCAAAGTCAGCTTTTGTTCTCCCTGCTCCCTGGAAGGTGAGGCTGGGCTGTAGTTTGTAAGCCCCCTGCGTGGCTTTCAGAGAAAAAAAGAGTCAGATTTCTCCTTTAAGACATTTTTTGGGAATTACACTTACACTTCTGTTGAACTATTGCAGTCAGATTGCACATAGTGCTGAGATCTTGGAAGCTCAAGGTACTTTGTGGCTTGGAGATCTGGGCTACTAGAGAAAGAGGTAAACCAGAATATTCCTAAAGAAAGTTATTGTGGACAGTGGACTTCTTCACAGGCATACTTGGCCAAATCCTGGTTTTCAAGTGCTTTTGTATAATTTAGCACATATTGCAAGTCCCTGCTGAAACGCAGACTGCTGGTATTTGTCACAGAATACATAGGTCTGTATTGTCCTGGCAGAGGAGGCTGGGACCTTCTTAAATATCAAATTGCAATGAACACAGCCTTGAACATCCCAAATGTCTTTTGACTCCGGATATGGTGCAGTCAGGGCTTCAAAGCTTTGCAGAGCAGAGGCCTCTGTCATTGGACTCATGAGCCAGAGTGCTGCCTCATGGGAGACTTGTATGACTTGCTTTGGACTTTGCAGGATCTCCTTTGGTTCTGCAGTATTACCTTTGCAGAAGTACTGACAGTTTTTGCAGAATTACTGACAGTTCCAGAGAGGAGCTTTCAACACGAGAGGAGCATGAAAGGTCCTGCTCCGAGCTGAACCTGGCAGCAGCACACATCAGTGGACCTGAAAACTCAGTGGAGCCCTCACATCTCTCTCTGCTGACATGTGATCTCTGAAACCTAGTGAAGATCAACAGAAATCACTACTATTGAGACTTTAATTACTGTATCTTTTACCAAAATAATGGTGTAAGGATGGGAGTGGAAGCAGCTAGATGTACAGGAACTAAGATCTGCTGCTCAACTCAAAAGGGCATTAGTCAAGAAACATGGAAGTATTATCTATATTAATCTAATTAGTGCTTTGCTTTGTAACAATCAGCACTTTTCCAGCCCGTGCTTTGCTAGCACTGTGTAGATAGAGCAGTTTTTCCGGTCCTAGAGTAGGAACAGCTGAGGTTTGTCCACACCAGGAACATGTCAGGACTTGCCAGAGGGGCAGCTGCATCTGAGCTTAGCTGTTGAAATATGGAGGGTATTAATCTTTTAACTGGATGCAGGTCAAAGGCATTGAAAGGAAAAACAAACAGACAGGAGAGAGCTAAGGGGCTGGCATAGCAGTGGTCATTAATGCAGTCATTTTTCAGCATGACAGACAGGCATGGATATGAGAGCTGTGGAAAGCTCTTTCCAGGTGCCTAAGACAAGGTCATGCATATCTGCCAGCCAGCAGCACTGGGTCCCCAAATTCCTCTCCCATGAACCTCAGCCCTTGCAGGTTTGCAGAGCTGTGCTTGTCACACCCAGAGATGTTTTCCCATCTTCCTCCAGTCACTGTCCCTGCAACAGGGGCATCCAATGAGCTGTGGCTCTGCAGGCAGTGGCTCTGCTGAAATCACCCCTTAAGCTAGAGCTACAAAGCTCAGGTGATGGCTTTGCTCAATCTTAAATTGCTTCTGTGAAGCAGCCTTTGTCAGGCAGCACCTTAAAGAGACCAGGCTCTGTCTGGTGCTGTAGTGTGTCAGACACAAACACACAGTGCCCACATGGCACTGGGAATGAAGTCCTCTCATTTCTTGCAGCTCTCACATCTACACATCATCCTTGCAACCAGCTCCTCCCTTCCTCCTCCCTCCCTTCTCCCCTTCCCATTTTCCTTTTCTATTTCACTCTTTAAAAACAAACTTCTCAGCCGTTTCCGGAGCTGGAGCCATTCGGCACAGCTGGAGCATAAGCTGGCCATGGGCTGCTGCTGCTGCCAGCCCTGTCTGAGTCAGTGCCCCTTGTTTTCCCTTCACCTTCCACTCTTCAAGAAATTTAGCAATTTAAGAAGAAAACAGCATTTATTGCCAAAGCAGACTTGCATGAAGGAAGAATGTGAGTGTGTGAGGTTGAGTCTGTTTGCTATGTGATGTTTGCCAAGTGCCACATTTTCTCAAGCAGTAAATCTGGACGCTGCTCAGTTACAATTTGTATGAGTTGTGATCAAACTGTGCTGCTTTCCAGGCTTACTCCCCATTCCTCTGTTCCCAGGCATCCCTGGAAAGCTCTCCTTATCTTGCAGGGGAGAGCTGTGCTAATTCCTAATGTTAAACCTGCCAACTAAATCAACCAAGTGCTGTATTGCAGCCTTACACATAGCCTATTAGACAGGGTGACTAGTTCAGAATCAGGGAACCCCTACCATTGCAAGTTGTTGGGGGCGAGTTATGTTAAAAAATAGAGGGTGTTGGAAGCATTTCTTTGAAAAATTAGGGTACAAAGTTCTGCAGTGTTTAGGATTATTTTTTTAATGCATAAAAACTTATACAAAATCCTGTGATTCTTGCATGTGGTTCCAGAAACGGATGACCCCAACGCCATCCTCTGTGCCTACCCAGTGAACAACTGCGTCATGAAGTTCACCTACCTGGAGCTTCCCAGTGGGAAATCCAACCTCACCGTCCTCAAGGAGCCAGGTTGGCCCTCCCTCGGGTTTCTTTTTTGACAGCACTGGCAGCCTCAGGAGTGGTGATGGGCTGCTGGGGAGCCCGGTGGGTTGCAGAAGGGCTGTCTGTTCCCCCTAAACTATTCCCCCAGCCTTGTCTGTTTTCCTCTGGAGCAGATAAACCGGGGTGATTTAAACTGAAGCGTTTTATGGCAATGAAACCCAGCTCCAAATGCTCCTAACTTAGTAAAAAAGAACTGTGAGAGCACCTGAGCCATCAGCATTGCCAGCAAGGGGCTGAAGAGCTTTAGGAAGCTTAATTAAATGGAGTAATTTAAGTAGCAAAAAGCATGCTTGATTTGGGGATAAAGCCCTTGGGAGTGAAAACATCAGAAGGGGACACCTGGTGCGGCTGCTGGTTAAGTCAAGATGTTGGGAAAGCCCTGCACCACCTAAGGATTTCCACATTGCCAAAGAGCTCTGATCCAGGGCTGGGTGTCCCTACTCCCCTGCCCAGGCTGTGCAGACAGCTGTGCTTCCCAGCATTATTTTAATCACGTGCAATGCAGTTGCTCAAAGAAGACCCCTCGTGGTGTTGCAGGACAAGCTGGTGAGCATCCAACAGTAGCTTCTTGTGATTTGCTCTGGTCCTCCGAGGCACGGGCCAATATGGGAAAGACTGAGATGCCTCTTGTTCTATTTCAGTTGTGCTGCAGCTTGCACTTAATTGAAAGACCAGTTGATTACCTGACAGTTAATATCCTTATTTAAAGTCCTTAGCGATCACCTGTCTCTGTGTGGGAGAAGCTGAGCTGGCTTTTGCCAGAGGCACTTAACACTCTGTGTCCCACGTGGGTCACCTGACATTAAAACCCTGCCTCACTGTTGGACAGTGGCACTGCAGCCCTGCTACGTGACATCCCAGCTCTGGTGACATCCATGAGAAGTGTCCGTTTGACCTGCCTCTAGCCAGGAATTTATTTACTAAAAAAACCTAAAATAAAATATAAAAATAAAATAAAATTAAAAAAAAAAAATCCCCAGTTTGATTTCAGAGGGAGCTGTTGCTTTTTTAAATTTAGCCACTGCTGCTAGCGCTGCCTGGGGTCACTTGCTCAGTGGCTGCAGTCCAAGTTATTGCATCCTGGTATCCTGATCCGGGCTGCACTCACACCAGAGCTAATTAGCTTTTTTCCCTCGTTGCCAGCCTGCAGCTCAGCCCCCAGCGCTGTGACCATCGTGCTGGCAGTGATTGGCAGCGTGGTGCTGATTGGCATCATCCTGCTGGCACTCTGGAAGCTGCTCGTCACCATTCACGACAGGCGGGAGTTCGACCGATTCCAGAGCGAACGCTCCCGCGCCAGATACGAAATGGTGAGCCTGGCGTGGGGGGCTGTTGGGATGCACTGGCAGCAAACAGCTCTGCAGCGATGGACAAGGGTGGCAGGCACAAGGGATGCAGGTGTCCATGCCCTGTGGTGCTTTCAGGGTCCAGCATCTTGCATTGCCTTCTCCTAGGCAAGTTATAAATGCTTTGCAAAACTATACCCAGCCCTTGGTTTCATCATCTATTTCTAAGCAGAGCTGGAGGCTGAAGGAGGTAGGGGAGACTGTGCTGGCAGCCACATTGGTCTGTGAGGGAGCCCTTCTGGGAGGCTTTGGGTGGGGGTGCTCAGCATTGGAGGGCAGTGCCTCTGCCTGCAGGCAGGATGGAAGGCGGGTCTGATGGACCAGCTCTGGATAAACAACACTGCTTTTGGATCTAAGTGTTCAGTTCACTCAAAGCCAAACACAGTGCTGTCAGCAAACTAACTGGCATCTTTTTAACATGACACGGACTTCGCTCCTCATCTTTGTTCTTTTTGTCTGCTCCTTTCTCCAAAGGCATCCAATCCTCTCTACCGGAAGCCTATTTCCACGCATAACGTAGAGTTCACGTTCAACAAGCTCAACAAGTCTTACAACGGTACGGTTGACTGAAGGGGTCTCAGTGCCTGGCACTGCCATGGACAATTGCTTGAACGGCCGGGCTGCTTCCCCACTTGAAGATGGGATTCTCTTCAGGGACGAGAATCCCTTACGACGGGACTGGTCGACGACCAAAGCCTGTTATTTGCACAGTAAGGAGAAAGGTCTGGTTCATTCTGGAGGCACAGACATGAGGGCAGGGTCCCTGCCTGTGTTGATGGACTCTGAGCCATGTGCATCTCCATACCCCAGCTTTCCAGATGTATTAAACCTGCCAACTAAGTGAACCAAGTGCCATATTGCAGCTTTAGACATATCCCGTTAGAAAAGGTGACTAAGTCAAAAATCAGGGGAACCCACTCCATCACAAGTTGTTAGGGGGGAATTAGCTTGAAAACAGGGTCTTGGAACCGTATGTGTAAGAAACTAGGATAAAAAGCTCTGCAGTCTTTAGGAATTTTTTTTTATATAAACCCTGAAATAAAACAGTTGTGCATATATGATGCTGTGAGTAGAGTTGATTGTTTCTTTGCTGAGCCCCTCACCAAAACTGGGGCTTGCTTCTCCTGCCAGCAGCAGTGGTGCTGCCTGATGGATTTATTAGTAGAGCCTTATCAGTCAAAGCATGGCTATAAAACATGGAGCTGGAGCTGTAAGGACTACCACAGAAATTGTGTTGATTCAATATACAGGTGTTGACCTGGGGCAGGGAGTGCCTCAGGGAGCTCCTGCTCTGAGCCAGTGGTGTTAAACAGATTGGAAACTGGTGGGAGCCCAAGGAAAAGGGAGTTTAGTCTGAGGAAACTAATATAAACACCCATTCCTTATGGTGAGCAAGTAGGTGTCCAGCCCGGGTGGCTACAGGAGGGCAGCTCGGAGCACACAGCAGCTCATCCAGACTTCTGACGTTTCACTAGAGGACTGTTGCTGTGGGGTCCAGTGGAGCCCAGCTGGAAAAGCAGGGGACCCCTGAGCTTTTGACTGGAAAGGGAGCTGGATAAAGACCAGTGTTATTGCTTCACAACATATATTTTGCTTTGGTTTTTTCCTTTTTTTATTTTTTCTCCCCAAACTATTCCCCCAGCCCTGTCTGTTTTCCTCTGGAGATGGGGTTTGGGTTACCCTGCTGACAGCTGCAGCTTTAAACCCACACAGACAGGGCTGCAGCCGCTGCAGGAGAGAGAAGCTGGAGCAGTTGCTACTGCCTGGATTTTTTTTTTTCCTTCTTTTTTTAATTTCTTTTTTTCTTGTCTCTTCACCCTGAACAGATCATGCAATAGTCAGCTGAAGGAAGCTTGCCAGGGAAAAGCAAAAACAAATGGTGTTCATTGTTTTGACTTGCTCTTCTCATTGGAAAAGGGCCATGGGCCCATCCTTCCGGATTTATTTTTTTTATGTGTTTTTGCCTCTATAAACAGAAGCTCTTATTTGTTCAGTAAAAACAGCTCTCCTTCAAGAACTTTATGGCCCCCCCTCCTCCTACAAGCAGCACTCAAGAAATGCATCAGACCATACTAAAAATATCTTGGAACTGGGATTTTTAGGAGAGCAGCAAGTGGCACATTGGTGGCATCAGTGCTGATCAGGTGGGATAAAAAAACTCAAAACCTCAAGCAAATGAAATCTATACCTTGGTTCCACTAAATCTGCCCTAGCAGGGGGTAGGGTGCATGCATCCATCCTGAAAACAAGTGCAGGGGCAGGCTCTGGTTAAATGCTGCCTTCGTGTAACCCACCATGGGTGGGCTGGAGGCTGCTCCGCCTCCTCCCTGCAGCACCACGAGCAGCAGGACAGGCCTGAGTGCTGCACAGGGGCAGCTCTTCAGAGCTCCACATCTCCTGCACAATAATGAAGTCCAGGCTAAAGTTTTCGGACTGAGAAATTGCATTTTGAATACCTGGGACTAAACCTGCCGCATGGGAAGGAGCATCCATGGGGCAGATTTGGGGTTTATGATCATGTGCCAAGATGGCAAGACAGATTTCATCACTGACACAAAATCAAAAATGGAAAGCAGTTAGAAAATAATCATCACAAGGAGACAGAGTGTGTTTTAGCTTGGTCCACGTGCCTGCCTCACGCAAGTCATACTGCCCCAGGCATGGAAAGGGGGAGCAGGAAGGAAAGTTGAGGGAAAGGAAGGGCAGGAATGCTTTAAACCAGCTTTGCCTCCCAAAGCAGCAAATGCTGTGAATACAGTTCTGCTTCAGTTAATATGTGAGGGACCAAGCAGTTTAAAAACAAATCCACCCTTTTGCACTCTGAAAGGAGAGGCACAGGCAGTGCCCCCGCCACCCTTTCCCTTGCACTCTTGCAGATTACCTTTGTGCTGTGGCATTTCCCACAGCACTGGGTTAGGGCTGAGAGACTGGGCAATCCAGGCAGTTGTAGGGAGCCAAGATTTGACTCATTCCTAAGGGATGGTTTGGGCAGGGAGAGTGGAAAAAAGCAGAGAAAAGGCTTGGGGACCAGACTGCAAGTGCCCTCCTTCCCTTGCACAGGGAGACGACTCAGCTGTAAAGCAGACTGGTCTGCAGAGTAGGCAGGGAGCAATGTGTGACCAATCAGCAAGGGAAGGGTGCCACACGCCAGGCTACTGAGCCGGTGTACAAAAAGAAGGGAATAGGGTTGATGCTGTCAGTGCTGCCTGTGGTGCTGCATCAGGCAGGGCAGAGCAGCCCCCCAAATTCATCTTCTCCACAAGGTTAGATCTTAAACTAAGGAAGCACTGCTAAGACTTTGTGTTACTGGGTAAGAAGATCTGCCTTTGTGCTTGGCACTACTCTTGCAAGGGTAGTCATGGGAGCGGTGTATTTCAGTCAGCAGCAGTTTATTTGTGTCTGTAAATACATGCAGCCTGACCACAGCTAGCATTCCTGAATGAAAGCTCCAGCAGAAGGCATCAGCGGGTCAAATGTGACGGAAAAATGTCAGTGCTTGTCTAGCCAAGTTGGAATCCGGATGCCCTTGCAACATCATCTCCTCCTGTTTCCCCAGCCACAGCTGATGGCTGCTGTTGCTTCAGGGTTGCTGGGGCTGGGGCTCACCAGTGCCTTTTCCCTGTGCTGCTGGTCTGGGGGAGGAGACAGCACCGTGCACTGGGAAAAGCCAAGGCCAATGGCAGCATTATTTCTTTTGTTAATTGTGGAGATGCAGTGAAACCATTCTCTGTTACACAAGCCTGAGTGAGGCATGCCCCCCTGCATCCCCATTGCCCTTTACAGTGGACTAAGAAGGTGCTCAGCAGCTGAAGGCAAAGCCCAGGATCTGGAAGATGAATGCTCCACACTCTTGAACTTATTTAACCTTGCCTTTCTCCAGCCAAGTGGAAAGCCAAGGAACTACAGTGTTGAGAAAAGGATCACTAAGCTGCCTGCAGGAAATGCCACAGTGAGGTAGCTCACTGCATCTGCAGCCCAGCAGCATATCCCAGCCCCATCTCCACACCTGAACACACAAGCTGGAATTGACTGTTCTCCTCTCCACTGCCAGCCTGCAAAAGTCAAAACTATCCAGCAGAGACACAGGAGTTTTTTTCATCCTGTCCCTTTATGCATGCCCACTAGTTTATGCTGGTGTCCACTTGATGCAGTGCATCAGAAACTCGTCCATTCAGCTTCCGTGACCCAGGATCACCCACTCTGTGTGGGGGCAAAGGTTGCAACCATGGGTTTGTAGGACCCTGTCATGCACAAGGACACGGAGCCTTTATTTCCTAAATTACTTTATTGCATCTTACTACAAGTCACCACTATCAAGGCAAGCGTACTTATGGTTAACAAAACAAGTATATCTATGCTACAAATAACTACTGTAAGGCTGTCATGGTTTAACCCCAGCTGACAGCTAGGCCCCACACTGCCACTCTCACTCTGCCACTGTGGGATAGGGGAGAGAATCGGAAGAGTAAAAAAGAGAGAAAACGTGGGTTGAGATAAAAGCAGTCCTGTAAGTAAAGCCACAGCTGCATGCAAGCAAAGCAAAACAAGGAATTGATTCCTTCAGAGTCTGGCTGGCAGGTGTTCAGCCAGTCCCAGGAAAAGTGAGCTCCACACCTAACAGTGACTTGGGAAGACAAATGCCATGACTGTGAACATGCCTCCCTTCCTTCTTCTTCCCCCAGTTCTGTGTGCTGGGCATGATGCCATATGCTCTGGGATATCCCTGTAGTCACTGGGGGTCAGCTGCCCTGTCTGTGTCCCCTCCCAACATCTTGTGCACCCCCAGCATCCTCGCTGGTGGGGTGGGGGGAGGAACAGAAAAGGCCTTGACTCTATGTAAGCTCTGCTCAGCTGTAACTAAAACATTTCTGTATTATCAACACTGTTTCCAGCAAAAATCCAAATTGTGCTAGCTGCTCTGAAGAAAAATTAACTCTAACCTAGCCAAAACCAGCTCAAGCAAATACATATTTCAGCAGCAGCAAAAATCAGTATTAGTGGTAATGAATATTAGTAGCAAGTATATATTTCAATTTTACAAGTCACCATAAAATTACCACTAGTAAAGCAGCAAAAACACTTGGTAATAATTATTATTTAGGACAAGAGGAAATGGCTTCAAGTTGCACCAGGGGAGGATTAGATTGGATATTAGGAAAAATTTCTTCACTGGCTGTCAAGCATTGGAACAGGATGCCCAGGAAAGTGGTGGAGTCAACAAACCTGGAGGTGTTTGAGAGGTAAGTAGATGTAGGGTTTGGGACTCTCTGGGACATGGTTTAGTGGTGGATTTCTCAGTGCTGGGGTAACACTGAGATTCGGTGACCATAAGGATTTTCTGTAACCTAAATGATTCTATGATTTTATGATTCTAATCTAACCTTTTCTTTCTGTGAGTGAAGAGGTCATGGTTAACTTTGGAGGTATTTGAACAACAGACAGTGTGCTCAGAAAGGTAGCAACCCTCCTTTTGTGCATTCAGCTCCTAGGGTTATTGGATGGCAGCACAGACTAAAAATATATACTCAATGATTCCGAAGGTCTTTTCCAACCTAAATGATTCTGTGATTATATGAATCCCTATATACGTGTGTGCATATATATATAGGTGTGTGTGTATGTACACATACATATATAAAATGTTATGTAGATTGTTGCTGGTACCAAGTGCTTGTCAGACTCATCCCAGAAGTGAGGCCAGCTGACAATGGGTGAAGTCTCATTTGGACAGTGTGTTGGGTCTGACTGAGATAGAGTTTATTTTCTTTCCCTTAGCAGCCCTCACAGTGCTGTGCTTTGCAGTGGGAGCTGGAAAGGTGTCGATAACACACCGGTGCTTTGGCTACTGCTGAGTAGACCTGTCCCTCTGGCATTCCCCCCCATCAAGGGGCTGGGAGTGGGCGAGGTCCTGGGAGGGCACACAACCAGGCCAGCTGACCCAGATTAGCCAAAGGGATATTCCATACCGTATGATGTCAGCTCAGATATAAAAGCTAAGGGAGGGAGGAGGAACAGGGAGGCATTTGTTACTCTACAATGTTTGCCTTCTGGAGCAACCACTATGTGTGCTGAAGCCCTGCTTCCTGGGAAGTGCCTGAACGTCGCTCGCTGATGGGAAGTAGAGATTGACTTTTTCCCTTTGCTTATGTGCGTGCAAACTTTCAGTTGTCTTTTTTATGCTTTAGTAAACTGCCTTATCTCAACCGACGAGTTGTTTTCCATCTTATTCTCTCCCATGTCCCGCTGGGAAGGGGAGCAATAGAGCAGCTCAGTGGGCACCTGGTGCCTGGCCAAGGTCAACACACTACAATCCTTTTTGGTGCCCAAACGTGGGGTGAGATAAAGGCAGTTATATATCTACATCTAATATTGCATGCTGTAGTAAAAAGTAAATCGTAGTTATAGAGTAGCAAGCTCTCGTGCAGGACAGAGTTTGTCAGCTGCACTCCTTA